>BQNB010003727.1:0-69910 GCA_026074375.1 Tanacetum coccineum
ATACTCTGACATTCTCTGACAAACATGTGTACTTACTCTCACGCCGGAGCTTAATCGCGGGGTCCGCCCTGCGGTAAGGCTAACGGTTTACTTTTAATTGTGCAGAAAATTATCTCACTTCTCTTGTTCTAGTACAAGATAAAGCATTCAAGTCATTTGGAGGCCCGACCCGACAAAGGACTTTAACACTATTAAACCCGACACGAATTTTGTACTAACAGTTCTATTTGTTCGGATTTCGTCTCATAACTCATAAGTCAAAGAAGAAATGATCTATCTTTTAAAGCTTCTGTCTAAACGTATTCCTACATGTATGCATACATAGTTTGGGCTGCGAATCTAAACAATAAAATAATCGAGGACGTGGTATTAGTTTAAATATTCCTTTGTGGAGATATATGATGTTTACTATTTTTTAAATATTCATTTGTGGAGATATACGGTATTGGTTGCAGGAATGCTAATGCACCGTCTTTCTTCATTGTTTCCTTCTGCGATTGTCTTCATTGTTTGCATAGGAAGCTTATCAAGATCATTTAGTAAGTCATTTTTTGTTTTGTGTATGAGCAATTGCTCAACGTCCGTATCGGTTTGTTATTTGTTTCTTTCATCAATTAGGATTTATGTGCGAAATTCACATGTGTAAAACAAAAAAAAGTACGAGTTGGGTATAGCGAGCTCTTATAATGATGGACTTATGTTTACTGTTATACAATTTGATGATCCTTACCCTACAAGTAATATATTCCCTTAAGAGCGTTGTTTTTTTAGTTTGTGAACAACGACAACTACCAAATATGTTCTACTGTCCTTGACAAGTAAACACAAATGACACGATTTAAAAGATCGCACTACCAGCTACAGGCCTAGCATATTACCACAACAAGTTTAAATATCCATGTAATGATCCATTGTTCAAAATTGAAAATAAAATTGAAACACTAATTCCATAAAAATAAGCAAATTAGCAAATAAGCAATTTCATTCCCAATTGTTAAATCTGTTTTGAATAGGAAAAACAAGCAATCCCAATTACCCTATGACTTTGTCTATTACTACACATTTACAAATTTAGCTGTCCTGATGCTTGCTTTGATTGATTTTTAGTAGCTACAACGGTGTATCAGGAGTCGTGTTATTGACGAAGACAGCGGATCATTAGATACGGTTAGCACTCTGATTACCAATGTTCCTGAAACTAAAGATGTGGGATCAAATGGGGTTTAGAGGATGTCATCCGGTTTCCAGAATTCTTTGACATAAATGTCTTTGTCAAGGAGAGGGCAAGTAGTTGTAAATATAATTGCCGCATTTGATTCTACAAATCGTAGAAAGCCAACACTCATATAGTTGTATCAGCTTATAGAGTTGTATCAGCTCATTAGAGTATTAGTAACAATATTGGAAACTTGAAATAGTGTTTAACGAGCTTATATTTTTTCGGGAGGAAATAAGCTATTCACCATGAAGTGACTAGTGTCCGATAGTCTATTTTTGCAGTCACATACTCTGATTATTTAAGAATTTTCCATATGCAAAAATGAACAATCTGATGTGCACCGCTATATAACCAAAAATGACTTTATTGACCCATTTAAACAACCAACTCTTAGCTTATCTGCTTATAGACTTACTTAAGCTTAAAAGTCTGAGCTTACATGCGTATCTAAACACTTCAATACCTTATTTTGATTATTTCAGCTTATAGGATCCGTAGAAAAGCTAAAACAAACACCCATGTAGTATTAGGATTTGCTTATTTCATGTTTATCTTTTTTTCGGATTATCTCCATAAATAAGCAAACCAAGCAAAAAAAATACAGGTATTGACTTTTCATTGCCCCATTCCATTAAACATTTTGCAGGCTGTTATATGAAAACTTTTAGGAAGTCTATTTGTGTCAAGATTAAGGAAGAGGCTAAGTTTATTGGCTTTACAAATCCCGGTAAGCTAACACAAACACTCCTCTAATATACTATTTCTCATTTTTGTGTAGTTATATGTATATAATACAAAGGAAACAAGTGAGCGTAATGGAGAAATGAAACCATATAGTTTAGGAAGTCACATATTGGTAGCTTAATGCATGTCGGTGTGTAATGTACATCACTACACCTAATTATCTATCTTAGTCTTTATTTGACCTCGAGTAATCAAATTATCAAGTTTAGTTTCACTATACATGTAGGCTATAGACACTTGGAACTTATTATATTTGAAATCTGAAAACACAATTGTAAGACTAAGATGGCTATGCCGAATAACCCCATTTTGCATGATATATATGTTTTGTTTTTGCTAATATAGGCCGTTTGATTCTTGAATAGAGAGCATGTAGGGATTTAGTTCCATGCTCTTTAGAAATGAAAATAAACCAAAGTAATGGGTGCTCCATAGTGGGTTTGCTTCCAGTTCATAATTCTAATGCTATACATGCATGATCCATATCAATTATGTAGTCTGAAAGGGAATCATCAAGTAGATTAAGTATTTAATGAAATTAGTAATAACCTATGTAGTTTGTTGCATATGTTAGTGTCATTTGTGATTCGTGGAAATGATTTGGTAGTCATTTGTAAGATTGTGACCAGTTTTAAGTACATCAATGGCTTTTTGTTAAGTGTAGATGCATAGAATTTATTAAGTACATATGTGCGTGAATCCCTGAAGTTTCACAAGATTGCCATATAAGAAGTTTAACTTTTTAACACTTATAATCATTTTATCCTACCCTGTTAATACAAGTGTTGATAAATGAGAAGAAAATTTGTCACCAACTGAATTGAAAATTTTGATGCTTAAGATAAGAAAAAAATAAGTAAACTACACAAGTACTATATTCATAATTCCTTTGCTCATAGAACTCATTAATGAAATTATGTATCTTTTTGGATGCATCAGGTTCAGGTGATCAGAGGAAAAGAATATTTCGGCAGCATTTAAGAGAAGAACAATGAACCTATTTTTGTTGTAGTTATGAGTAGGAAGACAGACTTATTGTTGTTTCACTCTTTTACTTTCTATTAATTTTATTGATCAATGAGAATGTTGCATTCATGACTTTTATGTGTGATAAATAGATATTTTAAATTGTTAAATCTAGCATTATCTTGATATTGTATTCAAAAGAGTTGGTATTTTTTTGGTGGTGGGTCATTTGTTAATGGACATATCATTTAGGTTGAAAAAGATACACCATTTGTAGTTACAAGTCGTTTTTGAATATTTATAACCTCTTTTATCCACAAGTGGACAATTTCGATTGAGAAAACCTATGTTAGTACATGTATTTTGATTTTTTTTATTTCTCGCACTTTGCAGCGAAGCGCATGTTGAAAACCTAGTTGGTAGATATTCAACAGGACCATTAATTGTGGAGATGCATCACATCTCGTGGCATTTTTTTTTGCGATGACTTTTATTATGTGTTTTTTTTGTTATGTTAGTTTCGAGGTTCTGGTTTGGTGAGGATTGATATACTTGAAATACTTTGTACCATTATGTTGAGTAATTGAAATTTCTCCTGATTAAAGAAATTATGAAATAAAGTTACATTAAAATAAGTTGAGCTTTAGAATAACGTTTCAAGCCATCAGAAATAGTTATTGTTTAATTTGTGCGGATTTCGTCTCAGAAAGAAGAAATGATTTATATTTTAAACCGAAGGGTTCACCAATAAACTTAACTTCTTTCAATTATCATGTTTAATTTTCAAGTATTATTTCACAAAACTAACCAAAAATTTTCCCTGATCTAGTTTTCTTTTTAACAATGGCGGATATTCAAACAAAGTGACTCGCATCTACATGGTCCTCTCCATCATATCGCGAGACCACCACCCACTTGGGTCGTGTTGTCGCTTTTACTCACTGGTTGGCTTCGGCACTCGGTTTTCAACAATCTCTTAAACCGCATCAATGTCGCTTGTGGGTGTTTTTGCTCTTATTATGTGGTTCTTGTGTTTGGTGGGTTCGGTTTTTGGGTTGGCTGTATTCTGTTAGTTTTTTTGCAGGTATCACCATTTTCATCTATGGATCTATGTTCATGCCTTCAAGTTCAAGTTCAAGTCATGACAATGGCAAGCATATTTTCTTTTCGGATGATAAAGATTCAAGGTCTTCGATGAAGTTTTTTGGTTTATGTTTTATTTTCTATAGTCAAGTTTCATCAATTGGTTTGTTTCATTTCAATGAGGTTAGGTTTGTATTTTTATTTTCAAATGGTTTGCTTTTTGCAAACTCTCAAGTCTATTCACAAGAGATCTTTTGATCATAATCAATATTAATCTTGTTTTGCCAAAGAAAAAAAATGTATGCGTATATAGTTTGGGTTGCGAATCTAATATAGCCAAGATGCATGAATGTGTTGCAAGTGCATTTAATGAAAACAATAACAAAGAGTAAAAAACAGTAATGAACTAATGATGAGTAAACTCATAAATAATGGAGATGATTATTTATTAGTAAAGGTCACGGATGTGATGTTTAATACGGAGTATTTGTTATATAGAGAGAATGCATTAAAAGATAAAAATACATAAAATATTTAGCATAGATGAGCATTGTTAAAAGTGAAATGTTAAATTTGCACATGTAAAGTAGTGTTTTTAATAAATCTTAAAAGTGAAGCGGGGAAAGTTTATTTTGGATTTTATGTCTCAAAAGAAATATGGTGCAACTTAGTGTAGGAAACTAGAAAGGGGGGTTGAATAGTTTTCCGGTTAATAGGCCGTTTTAAAACTTTGCTTAGAAAATTCTTTGATTCGAGTTATATGTCAATCAATCAACAATATGAATCACATCTAAATTATCTAATGTAATGAACAAAGTAAACAATAATAATAAAGAGATAGAGAAAGAAATGATCAAACCAAGACACCAAGATTTATAGTGGTTCGGCAACGAAGCACCTCTTCGTTCCTACTCCACTCCCCGAGTACTCCACTCGAGATTTCATTATGTCAACAAGCTCCCTTTAAGCGGAGAAAACTGTTTACACGTCGTTTACTTTCTTTTCCGACACTAAGCTAGATGTCGAGTCTTAATCTTAGCTAGAACCAATCTAAGACTTCACTAAGTCTTTATACACTCACAAGATATATACCCTTGGATTGACACACAATCCAAATCACACCAATACACAATTTACACTATTGGATCTACACACAATCCAATTTACACAACAACACAAAGTAAATGTAATGAAGATATGTGATCTTGAGAAGGAAGAGAGAGATCACTTGATAACAAATCGTATGTAGAAGAATACGATTGTTCTTCTCTCGCACTTGATTAGAAGAAGAAAGGAGGAAAAAAGAATTAATCACTTGAAACAAGATCAATGTATGTTAGTGATCAAGATATGTGTTTTAGAAAGAAAAAAAGAATAGAGAAAAATAGATCTGAGAAAATTCGTGGCAAGAGGTTCTGTTTTTCAGATGGGGTGGCCTAGTATTTATAGGGGAGAAAAAAAATAGTCGTTGCTGACGGCGGTCCCGGCGGTCCCTTATCAATAAGGGGGCGCCAGGCCTATAAGGGGGCCGCCGTAGACTACGCTCCCCTTTTAATCTGATTTCAAATTAATTAATTTAACAAAACATTTCTTTTATAAATGATTATTTTGTGTTTATATTTTTGTAAAAACACTTTTGTAAAAATGTAAGGTTTAGGAAAGAAAAAATTATTTTCTTGATCACTAATCATGTTTAATGATTTGGTTATCCATATCTTAAGTGATTAATCTTAGAAATGGAATTTTACGATTAGTAATTTATAAACGTTTAATTTTATCGTAAACGTTTTCACATTTTGTTATTATCAAAACATCGAGAGGTCGAAAAATATAAATAACGTTTTTAGACATTATTTGTATTAACAATCTCCCTCTTTTTGATGATGACAAAACATAAACTCATTTGGTATAGAATTAGAAGTTTATAAATTATTAATGAGTTAGATTCTATTTCTCTCCCTTTTTGTCGAATCCAAAAAGGTTGATCGTCGAGTTGTAGTAGAGAGAAAGAAATCAACGATTAAAAACTCCCCCTTGATGTATGCTCCCCTTTGTTCGGGGAACCAAGAGATCGATCTTGTGATAAGTTGTTTGCTACATAACATGGTTAGAAATACAAGTGCAAACCAACATAGTATGACAAATATCTTAATATTTCAATCCACACTTCATAAATAAAGTTCATTCAAATTCTAAAAAGATCGTACATAGCCATGTAAGACAATATATGAAGATACATCATAAGATAACCATAACATAATAAAGCATATTAAAGCATAGATGAACATGATTCTAAAAATACATTAGTCCTAGAAGATTCATGATTAATAGATATGACTTTTTAAAACAAAATGTCTTTGAATTTTCCATTATTAAGCCATGTGAAAGGAGTCTATGATGGTGGTGGAAAATAGGTTGAGAAGGCGGTGGTTATAAGATACTCGAGATGAGCAAACATAATGTTCATTTTATCTCGAAGGTTTAAATAGAGGTTACGGTTGTGGAAACAACAAATACAAGTTGATCCATGATAGTCATGATAGTTGTAGAAAAGAGGATGACCAATGATAGGTGGTTGAGGTTGTGGTGGAGATTGTGGTGATGGAGTGTCATGAATGTGATCAAGAGGAGTAATTGAAGACAAAGAAAGTGTGATATCCAAGAAAGGATGACTTTGAAGTGGTTGAGGGTTCAAAGGTCTAGAAGGGACATCCAAGATGTTCTCAAGCAAAGAGTTCAAATGATGAGGAGAATTTGGTTCATGTGAAGATGGTGGTGAAGTTGGAAGTTTTAAGTGAAAGGAAGAAGATGTGTTTTCTTGACTTGATGATGTTTGAATAGTGGATATAGTTTTTGATGGTGCATTTGGAGGAGTTGGAGATGAAGAAGTTGTTGTAGGTGAAGGTGTGGTGGTGACATCTTCATCACTAGAGATGTTGACAAACAATTGTGTAGGAGAGATTATGGTTAATTTGATTTTCTTGGAAGGGTTTGAAGAAGAAGCATTTATGGAATTCATGGTAGAGTTTGGTTGAGGAAGATGAAGATGATAAGGACAATATAAGAAGTTCATGATTTAAGGTGGAAGAAAAGGATTGAAGAAGAAAGGCATGGGTTTTGAAGATTTAGATTCCAAAGTATGTTTATCAAAAAGCAAAAATCAGCTAGGCCTAGATGGGATAGTGGTCAACTGCACAGAAAATCAGGAGGTCACAGTGAAGACATTCGTGACCTCTGATGGCGGTCCCATAAATACCCGGTGGTCCCAAATATATTAGGGGGCCGCCCAGTATTTAAGGGGGGCGTTTTCTGGAGTGAGGAATTTTTCCAGTTTTTTTGTAAAACCTCTACGAAAACATTTTCCTATTTTTGCAATCAATTCTATTTCATCATGAATCATCTAAGCCATAACAATCAAACATGTAGGACTAAGCATTCTAAATTCAATTCAAAAGAGCATACAAATTGACAAGTTCATAATTATGCATAATATATTAAACATAACCAAAGTGTATTAGGGTGCATGCAATCATAGGTTTAGGATGATAAAATCGAATAATCATCCAAGGCAAGTGATGTTGCCCGTACTAAGTTTCTAGCAAGTGGCATAAGATCAAATATCTAAGCATAGTAAATTAGTAAATAGTATATATAATAATGTCTTAAAGCAATTCCCTCATATCTCACTTCTTCATGTTCCTCCACAACCTTCTGAGACTCTCTCCGATTGACCTGACTCCACCATGTTGCTCATCTTATAATTGGACTTGACGGTTGATGATTTCGGTTTGGCGGGTGTAAAATGGTTCAAGGTGAGGTTCAATGTTAGGTGGGTTTTGAAAAACTTGAGGAACTTGATTGGTTAAGGAATTGATATAACGAATAGGGGAAGGAGTGCTTGCACGCGAGGTCCCTTCGTCATTACCATAGTCATCATCATCGTTGAGATGAGATGAGGATGGTTGATCGAAGGCGGAAGAAGAAGAAGTGGAATGACGACCTCTTCTCATGCCACGACCCCTTCTTGGTTTTCGCTCTAGTTGAGCGGCAAAAGGAGTCATGACACGATCGTACAATACATAGGACTCGTTGTTCAACTCGGGATATTCATTCATGATGAATGTAAACAAGCGGGTTAATATCATACCATAGGGTAGAAGTAACCTAGCTTGCTTAGTGACCTACTCCATTCGTTTCGCCATGTAATAGGCAAGATTGGATTTTTCGAAGTGTACTGCATAATAAAGCATAAAACAAAGACATGTGGGAACGTAATCCCGATTACCCCCCAGACAGAAGACATTTTCCCGAATAATTTCTTCCAAAGGTTTCAAAGTTGGCTCAATTTTACGAGTTAGAACTTGATATTCAAGAACATCAATTTCTTCCTCATGACGGATGCGGCGGACTTGTCCTTCTCGATCAATTCGAATAGACGAAATGATGTCCTCGATGGAAGGAGGGTTGGTTTGATATGGACCATCCAAATGGATACCATATGCCAACTCATCAAGTCTCTATCTATCGGTAAAGACACACGCTCCTTTACAGGGAACGCCAAGAATTTGAGCAAAGTTCTTAAAAGAGTAAGAAAAGAGTTGATTTTGAATCACAAACTCGACAAACATTTCACCTTTGTCGGAATAACTCAAACGATACTGACTATAAAACTCAAGAATAAAGCGAGGACACACTTGTTCATTGATTTCAAGAAGACACGCAAACTCGATAAAATCAAACAAAGACCGAACATAGTTTAGATCCGTAAAGTTATCAAAAACCACCCGACCCTCGTGAATGTAACGTTGTTCAAGGTTTCTTAGTTTTTCTCTTATTGGAGAACGGAATTCATGTGAAATTATAGGGATATAGTGTCTTGTATTTTTGTAATCTTCAGAAGATTTGCGAGGCATGATTTCCTAAAAGAAGATGAGATCACATTTTATTACTCTTTCACATGTAATATGTTATGGGCAATGTTTCTAGTGTGTGCTTAAATGTAACAAATGTAGAGTAACGATTAACTCGACCTAAGTATAAAATCCTAAGAGTTAACCCAAACGCTCCTTAGTTTGATTTTGCTTAACCAAACAAGTCAAAAAATACATATTATGTATCTCGAAATTTGTTGATGAGATCATTATGCATGTATTTGAAAACGTTTTTAGGTTGTATTGACAATGCATAACAACAATTTTATGATGTTCCTAACGTGAGTGATTTGAAAATAAAATTAAGGTTTTGGTTCAATATCAATTTTTTGTTTAATCTTACTAATGTATGCAAATTCTATGTCTACGAGAAGCATATAAGTTATACATTGTATCCTACTACTCTTAATTGCACAAAATTGAAAGAAAAATCAAAAATTTCAATTTTTGGTGTTCATCATGAACCCTAGACTCAAATTAAAAGAAAATAGATGAAATGACTTACAATTGATGATCTTTGTGATATTAAGATTGATTATTAGTGTTGATTTGATCTTCACTTGAAGTTTTAGTTGCTGATTTTGAGTTTTGGTGGGTTTTGGTTCAAGTTCGTCAATGGCAGCACGTAAAGGAGTGTTTGTTTTTCAATTTTGAAATTTTTTGGTTAAGTGTCCCGTTTTGTGTTATTCTGGTGGCGGTCCCTTAATTCCTGGTGGTCCCAAATATATTGGGGGGGCCTATATGGGGGTCGCCCTCAGTGAGGGTTTTTGGACTTGATTTTGACTAAAATTTTTGCGAAGATGAGTGACATTTTAATTTGCATTTCGCGAATTAAATATGCTTAAAGTACTTCGGATTAAGTATTTAAGTTGTCACGACACGGAATGGAACACGGACTAAAATCTAGACAGAAGAATAAGAAACGGACTTATATGATTTATGGAATGTGTTCCATCATTCCTAAACCAAGATGTAGATAGTTAAACGATTCACGTTTAAGGGGTTTAGTAAGAATGTTGGCTATGTTGTCGACGGACAACGCTTTTTCGATTGAAATATGTCCTTTCTGGACATTATCACGAAGAAAGTGGTGACGTATTTCGTTGTGTTTGGTACGAGAATGTTGCACCGGGTTTTTGCTAAGGTCAATCGCACTTTTGTTGTTGTACATGATGGGAACGTCTTCGAGTCATACGTCATAGTCGATGAGGGCTTGTTTCATCCATAGTGCTTGTTGACATGCCTTTTCGGCGCTTACGTATTTGGCTTCGGTAGTGGATATATCAAGAGCGGTTTGTTTCTTCGAGAACCAAGATGTCAAACAACATCCCACGAACGTACAAATACCGCTAGTGCTTTTTCGATCCACATAATCTCCCGCATGATCAGAGTCGGCATATACTACGGTTTCTATGCCGGTCCCCTTAAGATACCATAATCTTAAGTGCGTAGTGCCTTTAATGTATCGTAAGATACGGTTAACCACTTCAAGGTGAGAGGTTTTGGGAGCCTCTTGGAAGCGGGCACAAAGGCAGACACTAAACATGATATCGGGCCTACTTGCCGTTAGGTATAATAAACTACATATCATGCCTCGATACTTGGTACTATCTACCGACTCACACTCTTCATCTTTCTTGAGTTTAGTATCGGAGGACATGGGGGTTTTCATTGGTTTAGAATCTTCTAGACCAAATTTCTTAAGCATTTCTTTAATATACTTAGATTGATTAAAGAATATACAGTTCTTCATTGTTGAATTTGTAAGCTAAGGAGAAGTTACGGTGTACCCATCATGCTCATATCAATCGTCATGCATGATTTTGGCAAAGTCATCACACATGTCTTGACAAGTCAAACCGAATATAATGTCATCGACATATATTTGAACAATGATCAAGATTTTGAGCTTTTTCTTAGTAAAAAGAGTGTTATCTACCATTCCTTTTTATATTTTGTGTTATTAGGTTGCTTTTAAATCTATCATACAAGCTTTGGAGTGCTTGTTAAGAACCATAAAAAGCTTTCTCTTAATTATAAAACATGATCGGCGTTTTCGAATCAATGAATCTAGGAGTTGTGCCACGTATACCTCCTCATTGATAAAACCGTTCAGGAATGCACTTTTTACATCCATTTGGAATAGTTTAAAATCTAAGGCACAAGCATAAGCTAATAATATTCTAATTGACTCAAGTCTAGCAACTGGAGCATAAGTTTCATCATAATCGATGCCCTCTTGTTGGTTGTAGCCTTTAAGCAACTAACCTAGCCTTATTTCGAGAAACAATACCGTTCTCGTCTAACTTATTTCTAAACACCCACTTAGTTCTATAATTTTTCTTAGTCTTAAGGTTGTGGAACACTCCCATCGTCGTTAGCAATGAATTGATTTTTTTTGTTCTTCTTGATATAGCGACATCCAACTCCTTTTCTCCTAAGGCTTCATTTACATTCTTAGGTTCTATAGTTGATATAAAACAAAAGAAGTTACTTTGGTTTTGGGCTTGTGACCTAAGGGTTCTTTGGTTAAGGTTTCCTATGACATTTTCTAAAGGATGGTTCCTAGATTCCTTAATATAGCTTTGTGACTAGAGTGAGCTTGTTTTCCTATTTTGCAAGCATCACAAAAGTGTTGATCAAACTTAAGCTTAGGTAAGTTTTTAACTAAATTCTTAGAGGCCAACGATTGAATGAGACGCATATTTGCGTGTCCTAATCTCCTATGCCACAAGGTGGAATTTTCATCAATCGTTGTTAGACAAATTTGATCCTTTGGCTTATTTCCTAATTTCATCACATATAAGCCTTTCTTCCTAATACCTCTACCTATGACTTTACGGTTCTTAGTGATTTCACTATCATGTTCAGAGAAAGTTACTTTACACTTATTATCACATATTTGTCCTATACTTAGCAAGTTAAATCCTAAGTTATCAACATGTTCTACATTATCTATCTTGAGAGAGTCATTAGAAATCATACCTTTGCCAATGATGTTACCACGAATATTACTACCAAAAATAACATTACCTCTATCGTATTCCTTGTAAGTGGAGAAGAGCTTTCGGTTTCCCGTCATATGTTTAGAACATCCGCTATCCTTGATCCATTCGTCGGGCTCTAAATCAACTCCAAGGCATATCTATTTATATAAGAAAATAACTCAAACGTTTGGTCCCCAATATCTCATGGGTCCAAAGTTGTTAGTGCCAAACATCGCTTGCATTTGATGCAATTGGTTGGGATGTGAGAATGGAGGACATATTTCCCATGGCATGTAACTTTGACGTGGGAAGTTGTTCCAACTTCCTGGAAAGGCATGAGGTTGGTTTTGTCGACCTACATGTCTTTTTGGTTGCGGTGTTTTAGGACGAGAATAATTATTATTGACTCTTCTTGGAGGTGGAGTTTTTGACCTAAAATTGGGTTTAGAAAATCCAACTCCGGGTTTTGACAATGGTATATAAAAATCGCTTGACTTCGTTGTCACTAGCAATGGGAACTTTGGCATTGTTTACAATTATGTGTTTTGGTCTAGGACCTAAAATGGACTTTTGAAAAGACACAATTTTCTCAGATTCTGGCATTACTGGTGGCGGTCCCATATTTATTTTGGAGGCCGCCGGATCATTAAAGGGGCCGCCCATAATTATGGGACCTCCATCAGAACATGCCTTTTTCTGAGCCTTCACAAATTTTATTTTCTAGTTCCACTAGATATGCTTACACAAATGAATTAAACCATAAACCTAATTTGTCACCAGGAGGGTTTTTTGATTACTTAACCAATTCATTAGGCAATGTGTACTCTTTTTCAAATTTGTTTAATCTATGGATCATTCCAGAGCCTTTTCAGTCTCAATTTTAAGAACATGACATTTGCACAATCGAGATCAACTCACTTGTTTTTCTCTCGAGTGTTGAACATTTTATCTATTTAGATTTCTCTAAGTTCATATTCTAAGACTCTTTCTAAAAGCTTTTAGCTTTTTTGTTCTTATAATTATTTTTAAGCTCATTTTGCAATAATTTTATCAATATTCTTGTCTAGATCTAAATCACAATTGATGAATTTTTATCATCACTAAAGTAGGAGGATTCGAACATACCATTTGGTGCTTGAGCTTACAAGACATGTCTCGTCTTGAATCTTTCTCATCATTCTCTTCACCGCTATCGCCCAAGAACCTCCAACAAATGCCATTGGTTCTTGTCTCTCGGTGCCGTTTGGAACATTTCTCCAAAAAGAATGATTGGATCCCCTCTAAAGCACTTCCTTTCACTTTTGCCGTTTTTGTCTTCTTGGCTTCTTTGAAATGTCTTTTTGTCGTTCCGATGTTGTCTTATGAATCTACCTCTTCTCTCAAAGAACTTCTTGAAATCTCTTACCGCCATGGCGTACTCTTCGTCTTCACTTCCGGAAGTCGAACACTCTTCATCACTAGATTCTTTCTTAGCCTTTAAAGCAAGAGATTTTCTTTCAACTTTTGCTTTGACTATTTCGGAATCTTTCTTGATGATCATCTCATGGACTTTGTTGAACCAAAAGCTCGATCTTATTATCTTTGACTTGGTTATTACATTGATGGGTGATTAACAAAGTTTTCCAAATTTATTTTGCCGTATTGCACATGAAAATTTGTTCATATTCTTTTCTAGGCAAAGCATTGTAAATAACCATTTTGGCTTCATTGTTTTTCGCAAGCCTTCTTTTAAGATCATCAGTTTGTTTTTCAAAAGGAACAACCTCATCAAGTTTGGTTTCCGGGTTTTGAATAATAGGTTGAAAATCACCATCTGTAATAACATGCCAAAGATCTCTTTTGATTTAACATATGTCTCGAATTTATTTTTCCAATAAATAAAACTATCGCTTTCAAAAAGTGATGGTCTTTGCATTGATTGCCCTTCTAGATATTTGTCGGAATCCATAGATCGATCCAAGCTTTAAAATACAATATATTTTAAAAATCTTGAGTGACCTTGCTCCAGATACCAATTGTAGGAAACTAGAAGGGGGTGAGAGAGTGTGTGTGGGGTTGAATAGTTTACCGGTTAATAGGTCGTTTTAAAACTTTGCTTAGAAAATTCTTTGATGTCTTAGTTATATGTCAATTCCAACAACAATAGAATCACACTAAATTATCTAATATACTGACTAAAGAAAACAATAATAATTAAAAAGAAGAGAAATAAATGAGCAATACCAAGACACCAAGGATTTATATATGGTTTCGGCAAGACAGCACCTCTTCATTCCTAGCTCCAGCTCCCCATTACTCCACTCGAGATTTCACTATTCCAACAAGCTCCCTTTAGGCGGAGAAAACCGTTTACACGTCGCTTACTTTCTTTTCCGACACTAAGCTAGATGTCGAGTCCTAATCTTAGCTAGAACCAATCTAAGACTTCACTAAGTCTTTGTACACTCACAAGATATATATACCATTGGATTGACACACAATCTAAATCACACCAATACACAATTTACACTATTGGATTTACACGCAATCCAATTTACACAACAACACAAAGTAAATGTAATGAAGATATGTGATCTTGAGGAGGAAGAGAGATCACTTGATAACAAATCGTAAGTAGAAGAAAACAATGTTTCTTCTCTTGCACTTAGATTAGGAGAAGAGAAGGAAGAAAGAATTAATCAAATGAACAAGATACACGGATATGTTAGTGAACAAGATAATGTGTATATATTATAAACGAAAGAAAGACGAGGGAGAAAATAAGAATCTGAGAAAATACGTGAGCAAGAGGTTTTTTGTTTTTCAGATGGGTGGCTCAGTATTTATAGGGACAAAAAAATAAGCCGTTGCTGGACGGCTCCCCCGGCGGTCCCTTATCAATACTGGGGCCGCACAGGCTATAAAGGATCCGGCAGAGCACTGCGCTCGTTCATTTTTTTTCATTTTTGTGGGGAATGTGTTATCTCTTGTTTTAGAAAACTTCCATTTTGGGGGGGGGGGGGGTGATCTGATTAGTGTCAAATTAATTAATTTAATAAAACATTTCTTTTATAAATAATTATTTTGTGTTTATATTTTTGTAAAAAACACTTTTGTAAAAATGTAAGGTTTAGGAAAGAAAAAATTATTTTCTTGATTACTAATCATGTTTAATGATTTGTTTATCCGAGTTGAGATCCTCAAAAAACAAGGGCAAAAAAAAAAACAAATGGGTTAATCCTAACCACTCATTTTTTCATCATCCACTTTCCCACCTTTTTCTTAAAACTCAAATATCTAGCAAACGATAAATCGTTAAACGAAAAAAAATACACCATCGCGACGAGTATTTTTTATCTTTCTATAGAGGGGCACTTATTAACTTTCGAGACGAAACTTTTTTCGAATTATTTTTTTTCAACACAATAGAAAAAATCTCATGGATTTTTTTGAAATCACAGAGATGGAGAGTGCGAGCGCAAATCTCATGTGAATTTTTTCAGACTGATTGAAAAAAAAAGGAAAAAAAGTCTTGAAAGTACACAACGAGTAAATTTTTTATCTTACTATAAGGACACTTCTATATACTTTGCGACGAAACCTCTTTTTTCGAATTTTTTTTTCAATCACGTCTGAAAACATCAATGAATTTGTATCACAAATCACATGTATTTATTGAAATCACAATGAGATAGTGAATACAAATCTCATGTAATTTTTTCAGACGTAATTTTTGTTCAGATGTGATTTTTCGACGAACTCATTTTTCGATTTTTTTATTCAAGTCACGTCTTAAAAATCACATGAATTTGTATCACACATTACAATGAGATTTTTATGAAATCACATGCGATTGATACAAATCTCAAGTGATTTTTTCAGTACGTGATTGAAAAAAAATCGGAAAAAAGTCGCCAAAGTATCACAACGAGTATTTTTTTTATCTTTCTATAGAGGGCACTTCTATATACTTTCGACGAACTCTTTTTTCCCTGAATTTTTTTTTTCCCCAAATACGCCTGAAAAAAATCACATGAGATTTGTATCATAATCACATGTGATTTATAAATCACAAGAGATTTTTCACAACGTGGCTGAGAAAAAAAATCGAAAAAAAGTTCGTCGAAAGTATATAGAAGTGCCCCTCTATAGAAAAATAATTTAATTCTCATCGCGATGGTATGTTTCGTTTTGCGTAACGATTAACGGTTTGTGAGATATTTAATTTTTAAAAAATAAGGTGAAAGTGAGTTTTTTAATTAAATTAAAATAAGAATTAATCTAAAGCATTAGATGAAAATAAAATGGATGGACAAGATGGAGCGTTTTTTTTTTTACCATGTTCCTTATGGAACTTTTCTCTTGCTTATCCATACCTTAAGTGATTAATCTTAGAAATGGAATTTTACGATTAGTAATTTATAAACGTTTAATTTTATCGTAAACGTTTTCACATTTTGTTATTATCAAAACATCGAGATGTCAAAAAATATAAATAACGTTTTAGGCATTATTTGTATTAACACATAGGTATCATAATTTAGATTAATGGACATTTAGTGACAAGAAAGAACTAGTAAGCACACAAACACCATTTAACGTGTCTGATAACAACTTACTGAAACTTTTACAATTTTTACGAAGAATATATGTAATCAATGTAAGTTTTGATTAGAAAGAAGAAACGCAAAAAACAATCATACCCCTGGATAATTGTATATTTAAAAAAAAAATAAATTTCCAATTTTTTTGTGAGAATGAATGAGAAAGGTATATGAACTAATGATGAGTAGAGATGATCATTTAGTCAATGTTTTAAAACCAGGATTAAACGACTTGGAGACCCGGTCGAATGTGATCGTGTTGTTGCTTGTTTTAGAACCGGATTGAACCGATGATTTTTTGCTGCCCCGGTTTAATAAACCCGGCCAGGTCATTACTTTTTTCTTACAAATCTAACAAAAAAAATTATTTACATGAATCTTTCAAAGTTTAATTGACAATATGAAGCGGTGATGACTGATGTTAGTTAAAAATGAGTTAAAACTAACTTAAAACACGAACAAATATTGTCTTCTTGTAGTTTATTAAAACTTGAAATCATAAGTTGATTACCTTCGGAAATATTTGCTATAATTATATTTATATAGAATTTAAAAAGCTAAAACTTATGAGTAAAGCCTTAATCTCTCTCATCATTTCAAATGAAGGTAAAATAAATTCTGATATCATACAACACTACACATTAACTTTAACGCCCCGACCCAATAAGGGTAGAAGTATTACAAATATGGTGTGACATCAAAAGCATACATAATCATAACACAAGCATAAACAGCGAAGTCTCAAAAAAAATAGACCAAAGCAAATAGGTCAATCATGACTTAAGGTTACATAAGTTCTTAAAGGACAACATTTCCAAACAATAACCGAGATACAACCATGACCTCGAAAAGTAACAAATCATATATCATAACTAAGATCTCTAGGGTAATCCACCTCACACTCATACCCGAAAGCAACCCAGCTCCTAGCTTAGATACCTGCCGCAGGAAAGAAAATGCGGTAATGAGCTTCAAAGCCCAGTGAACAATATATATAATCGAAAGCAAAAGATAACGGCAAAACCCAAAGGATATGAAACAAGTACAAAGGATCCACAATACATGATCAAAGGGGGATAAAAATAAAATGTAATACAAATCAGATATCCAAATCATAGGTGTAAGTCAAGATGAAATCAAAAAATCAATCAAGTCCAATTACCAAGCCCACAACAAATCATATCATAGTACCATGGAGTATCGAGCCCAAAAGGAAAAAACGTGGATTTGCACCAAACAAACAACAGTCACCACAATCCAAATATCATAATGTCATAATCCATCGAATACAAAGACAAATCTAGTGAATGCATGCCAAACCCCCCTTAAACAAATAATAATCTTCATAGTGCACAATAATAACAAAAGGGGGACGGTGTTAGAAATCACACACCCACACATGAGTCCTGCCAAAGAGTGGCATCACTGACAAGCGGCCATGTTACCTTCATGGGGGGCATAGGAAAAAAACAAAATAGTGGTTTGGGTCTCAAACTGAAGGGTTCAAAGCAAATTCATATCAAAGTTCATTTCAAAGGGATCATAGCAAAGGTTCAATGTCAAAAGTTCAAATATCAAAGGTTCAAATATTAAAGGTAGCATAGTAGGGTTCAAATGGAACATAATGATAGATCATATAAGAAAGCCAAGATAAAAGGCTCAGAGCAAATGTAGCAAATCACATAAGAAATCAAAGATAAAGAAATGAATAATATACTCA
The DNA here is from genome assembly GCA_026074375.1 of Tanacetum coccineum. Classification (NCBI taxonomy): domain Eukaryota; kingdom Viridiplantae; phylum Streptophyta; class Magnoliopsida; order Asterales; family Asteraceae; genus Tanacetum; species Tanacetum coccineum. The sequence goes on from BQNB010003727.1 coordinate 18,234, forward strand.
GAAGAAACCTTAACGATAAGGACAGAATATCTGTACCTTATTCCGAAGCAAAAGCAAAATCAAGAGAAACCCCACAGGAATATCAAAAATCACTTCCCTCAAGACCGAACCCTAAAGAAATGATAAATTCGAATTACAAACCATTCATTTAAGTTATACTTTCTATTTTTAGAAACTTTCCATTTTTAGTAACTTTCTATTTTTAGAAACTTTCCATTTTTAGTAACTTTCTATTTTTAGTAACTTTCTATTTTTAGTAACTTTCCATTTTTAGTAACTTTCCAAAATTAGTAATATTCATCATTTGAGATTCTATTAAGTATTTTGAATAGTTTAGGGACTTAACATGTCAACCTTACAAGTTTAGGGTTAAATATGACAACTTTCCATATTTTAGGGTTTAATATGCAAAATCAACAATTTTCAAGGTTAAAAGTGTAAATATCAAAGTTTCACATTTTATTCAGATTATACCTTCCATTTTCTGTATTTACAAGTCAAACCCTTAATTTTACATAATTTACATATTTAGCCCTTTTGGTTTATTAATTAATTAACCAATATCTTTAATTATCCATAATTACAAAACAAGTCCTTATAGGTTCAAATATGACAAATTCATACTTTATACATTAAATACTAACCAAACCTTCCACTTTTTAGAATTTACAATTTCAGTCCCTCTATTTTAATTAATTAATTTCTAATTACTTATTATATGTAATTAACCATTTTAATCCAAAATAATATCAAAATGACATTTTATACCCCCCCCCAAACTTAGGGTTTCGAACATGTTTTAATTTATAAAATCAAAATAACATGCATGATAATTTTTCTTAAGCATATGACGAATTAATATGATGAAATATGAGTTATAAAAATACCTTTTATGATCCTTAGTGATTTTATGAATTATTGAACCCGGTTGCTTAATTCGAACCCAAAATAATCACCACAATCGAACCAATCACTCCACAAACTTCCCACTATTTTTCCCACAATCCTTGACCTTCAAAAAACCCTATAAAAATCGTGCTTGCCCTTGAAAAATTCTTTTGTGCCGCCTCTTTATTTTTAGGGTTTTCGGGAATTAGTTTTTAGAGATTTAACAAATGAAAATGTGTATAAAAGATATACTAGGGAATTATGCCGAGTATAATTTTTATGCCGATTTCATAATTAGCTAAAAATTAGGGTTTCGAACATGTTTTAATTTATAAAATCAATATAACATGCAGATAAATATTATTAAGGGATTTATGAATTATAATGAAGAAAAATGAGGTACAAAAAATCCTTGATGATGCTTGGTGATTTTCGAATTATTTGAACCCGTTTTGTGATTTTCCGAACCCAAAACAAAAACACAATCGAACAAGCCTTAAACAATCTTTCCAATATTTTTCCCGATCTTGACCTCACAACACCTTAGAAATTACGTCCTAACCTTTGGAAAGAACTTTTAAGCCGCCACTTTGATTTTAAGGGTTTCGGGATTTTTAGTTTTTAGGAATTAATAAATTGAAATGTATAAAAGATATACTAGGATATTAGGCCGAATTTTGGGTTGTTTTTTTTTTTTTTTTTTTATTTTTTTTTTTTTTTTTTTTTTTTTTTTTTTTTTTTTTTTGGGGGGGTTTTAATTAAGACTAAAATCATATTTTAAATTAGCCAAAATTTATTTTGTATTATCCTTATTTTATTGAATTTAAATTTGTAAGTAGAAATAAATAAATATAATTATTTTCGGCTAAAGTATATATACAAAATATTAATTATTTTTCTTATATAATATAAGGTATTTTAATCTTACAAAAATTTCATAATTGTCACATGTTGCATTTTTATAATTTCTAACATTTAAATGAAATTTATTCATGCTTTTATGTATTTTCTTGCATTAGGGGTATTTTGGTAATTTTACACTTGTTGAGATTTTTAGGTTTTACAACTTCTTCCCCTCTAAAAAAAAAATTTCGTCCTCGAAAATTGAAATGAACCGGAATGAAAACGAAATGAGAACGAAATAAAAACATACCGAACTAGACAAAGAAATGAGGATAACTAGCTCGCATAGACTCTTCGGTCTCCCAGGTAGCCTCACGCTCTGGGTGATTCTTCCAAAGAATCTTCACAAAAGGAATAACTTTGTTTCTCATGACTCTCTCTTGCCGATCCAGAATGGATTCAGGTTCCTCGGACAAAGACATATCAGGCTGAATCTGATCAAAAGGATAAGATGCGACATGCAATGGATGATAATGGTATCCCCTCAAAAGAGATACATGAAAGACATCGTGAACGTGCGATAACTGCGGAGGAAGCGCCAGACGATACGAAACCTCTCCAATACGTTCCAAAATCTCAAACGGACCGATGAATCGATGGGTGGGTGTGGGAAGCCAGAGAAGGTGGGTGGGGGGGGTGGGGGGGGGGGGATGAATCGAGGACTGAGCTTGCCCTTGATCCCAAAACGTTTAACTCCTCTGAATGGCGAAACCTTCAGAAATACACGATCTCCAACTTGAAACTCTAAGTCACGTCGATGCTTATCAGCATAACTCTTCTGTCGCGATCTAGCCTCTTTCAATTTCTCCTTAGCAACAGCCACTTTCTCATTAGTAATCTCGATGAGCTCCGGACCTTCAATCAAACGTTCACCTACTTCATCCCAGCAAATAGGTGCTCGACATTTTCTACCATACAAAAGCTCGAAAGGTGCTGCCTTGATGCTAGCATGCCAACTATTATTGTAGGCAAACTCCACCAAGCACAAATATTCATCCCAACTACCTGTCCATTCCAAAGCACAAGCCCTCAACATATCTTCCAAAGTCTGAATGGTCCTCTCTGACTGACCATCGGTTTGAGGATGAAATGCTGTACTGAACTTAAGACGAGTTCCCCAAGCTTTCTGTAATCCTTTCCAAAAACGAGACGTAAACTTCGGATCTCTGTCGGACACAATAGAAGTCGGTGTACCATGCAGTCTAACGATTTCCTGTCGAAAAATCTCCGCCAACTTACTAATACCATAGTTCTTCCGAATGGGTAAGAAATGAGCAGACTTGGTTAGCCGATCAACAACCACCCAAATCGCATCATGTCTTTTCTGAGTAGTAGGCAAACCAGTAACGAAATCCATGGAAATCTCATCCCATTTCCACATAGGAATCTCCAACGGCTGTAACAAACCACTAGCCCTCTGATGTTCAATTTTGACCTGCTGACAAGTCATACATTTGGATACAAACGTAGCCACGTCTTGCTTCATGCCATTCCACCAAAAGTACTGTTTCAAATCTCTGTACATTTTGGTTGAACCTGGATGAATAGTAAATGGAGAACTATGAGCTTCCGTCATAACCTTCTCGCGAAGTGCCTGATCATTTAGAACACATAGCCTATCTTCAAACCACACAACATCGTCATCATCAACCCTGAACTCAGTATGTTTACCATCTTCAACATTCTGCACAATAGCTCACAACTCACCGTCGTCCCTTTAAGCTTCTTTGATCTGTAGCATGAGGTTAGACTGTATCCTCATACTCGCCTAATAGCCACCAGAACCTCGTACACATAGCTCAACATCCAAACGCTCCAATTCATGAAGGATTATGGAATCAAAACAAGCTATCATCCCAGATTTTCGACTAAGTGCGTCGGCAACCACATTAGCCTTGCCCGGATGGTACTGGATGTTAGTGTCATAATCTTTCAGAAGTTCCAACCATCTTCTCTGTCTCATGTTAAGTTCTCGCTGAGTAAAAATATATTTGAGACTCTTATGATCTGTAAATATATCACAAGCTTCACCATACAGATAGTGTCTCCAGATCTTCAATGCAAAAACCACGGCAGCTAACTCAAGATCATGGGTTGGATAATTTACTTCATAAGGCTTCAGCTGCCTTGAAGCGTAGGCGATCACCTTCCCATGTTGCATCAAAACATAACCCAAACCTTTCTTCGATGCATCACTGTATATCTGAAAACCACCGGAACCTGATGGAAGAGTCAATATCGGAGCAGACACCAATCTCCGTTTCAATTCCTCAAAACTCTCCTGACGCTCATCCGTCCACACAAACTTCTCACCCTTTCTCATCAGCTGGGTAAGAGGTAAAGCTAATCTGGAGAAACCCTCAACAAAACGTCGGTAATAGCCAGCAAGCCCCAGAAAACTTCTCACCTCCGTCATCGTAGTAGGTCTCGGCTAATTGGTGATAGCTTCAACCTTTGATGGATCCATAATGATGCCGTCTGCAGATACAATATGACCAAGGAAAGTGACTTGCTGTAACCAGAACTCGCACTTCGAAAACTTCGCATACAACTTCTTCTGTCTAAGAATCTCCAACACAATCCGTAGATGTCGCTCATGCTCTTCTTCAGACTTGGAGTAAACGAGGATGTCGTCGATGAAAACAATAACGAACTTATCAAGGTACTCGTGGAAAATACGGTTCATCAAATCCATAAACACGGCAGGAGCATTAGTCAGACCGAAGGGCATAACCAAGAACTCGTAGTGGCCATAACGCGTACGAAAAGCAGTCTTAGAAATATCCTGCTCTCTCACACGAAGCTGGTGATAACCAGATCGCAGATCAATCTTAGAAAAATATTTGGCCCCTTGCAGTTGGTCAAACAAATCGTCGATTCGCGGAAGAGGATAGCGGTTACGAATTGTAATACGGTTGAGTTCGCGGTAATCAATACATAAGCGCATGCTCCCATCCTTCTTCTTAACAAATAAGACCGGTGCACCCCACGGTGAAACACTGGGTCTAATAAAGCCATTCTCCAACATCTCTTGTAACTGCTCCTTTAACTCCTTCAATTCAACAGGTGCCATACGATACGGAGCCTTTGAGATAGGTTCAACACCGGGATTTTAACTCAATGCCAAATTCAATCTCTCTAGCCGGAGGAAGTCCAGGAAGTTCATCAGCGAATTCACGAACAACAAAAAGATTTTCAATATTAGGACTCTCTAAAGATGTGTCCATAACAGAAGCCAGAAAACCTTGGCACCCATGAGAAATCAAGGTACGTGCCTTCATAGCAGAGATGAGCTTAACGGACTTAAGCGGTGAGGAACCATGATAAACAAATTCAGGTTGGCGAACGTTACCAAAGATCACAGTCCTAGCATAGCAGTCAATGGTAGCTCGATGAGAAGCCAACCAATCCATGCCAAGAATCACATCAAAGTCGAGCATATGGATAGGAAGTAAATTCGCAGGACGAATACGATCATCAAAACGTAAAGGGCAGTTAACATATTCATGATCAATAAGCATATGGTTTTTCATTGGGGTTGAAATGATTACACGTTCAATTAATGGTGTAGGAGTCATATTAAGTTTCTTAGCAAGCATCGCCTCCAACCTGAGTACGCAAATGAGCTTTCCACCAGCTCAGTGCATCACCCTCTAGTTTAAACGCAGCAAGACGAGTCTTGAAATTGTCGGGACAACCCAAAACTTGAAATAACTTCTCCATATGCGTAATCCAGTCTTCTGCCTCGGCAGGAGTGGCAGCAGACCGAAACGCAAGCGGCTTTAACTTAGTAAACCTTTCGATCCAAACATGAATCCCTTGGGGTACAGCATCACCACCACTACCACCTGAAGATTCAGCACCATTCCTGATGTCATTGGTGATCTGAGTTCTCAAAGCAGCCGTAAGGTTAGGGAGAGCATTGGCCACAGCAGCAGCAATCATGGCCTCGAAGTTAGGAACATCATCATCTGAGTTTCTACGGGTAGTCACCATCTGAACGATCGAGAAAACGATTAGCAAACGAAAACAAGATAGGTTACGGAAGAGAGTTACGCAGAAGGAACCTAATGTCTACCCAATCCTCACAGGTCATAGCCTAAGCTCTAAGGTCATAAGACCTCGTCATGATTAACCTGGCAGCTCTGATACCATAAATTGTAACGCCCCGACCCAAAAGGGTAGAAGTATTACAAATATGGTGTGACATCAAAAGCATACACAATCATAACACAAGCCTAAACAGCGGAAGTCTTAATAAATAACCAAAGGAAATAAGTCAACACGACTTAAGGTACATAAGTTCTCAAAAGATAGACATATCCAACGAAATAACAAATGTCTTGAAAAGAAACAATTTATATATCAAAACTAAGATCTCTAGGGTAAGTCCACACTCAGCACTCATAGCCTGAAAGCAACCCCAGCTCCTAGCTTAGATACCTGCCGCAGGAAAAGAAAGTGCGGCTGAGCTTACAAAGCCCAGTGAACAGATATATATAATCGAATGCAAAAGATAACGGAAATCAAAGGATATGATACAAGGTACAAAGGATATCACAATACATGATCAAAGGGATACAAATATAAGGTAAGACAAATCAGAAGGAAGTCAATTCATAGATAAGGTAAGATGAATCAGAGAATCAAAAAATTAAAAGTCAATCACCAAGCCCAAACAAAACATCTCATAGTAACCATGAGTCATGACTCCAATGTGAAAGACAGGATTGCACCCAATCATCTGTACCAAATATCCAAATATCATAATGTCATAATCCATCGAATAACAAACAAGATCTAGGATGCATCCATACCCCTTAAAACAAATAACAATCCTTCATAATGCGCATATATAATATCAAATGGGGGACGGTGGTGAGGAATCACTCACACCACACATGAGTCATGCCAAAGGTGCAGCAATGAACACGGTCCATGTTTACCTTCATGCTAGGAAACAAATAGTGGCTTGTTCTCAAACTGAAGGTTCAAAGCAAAGTCATATCAAAGTTCATTTCAAAGGGATCATAGCAAAGGTTCAATGTCAAAGGTTCAATGTCAAAGGTTCAAATATCAAAGGTTCAAATATCAAAGGTTCAAATATCAAAGGTTCAAATATCAAAGGTTCAAATATCAAAGGTAGCATAGCAGGGTTCAAACAGAACATAATGATAGATCATATAAGAAAGCCACAATAAAAAGGCTCAGAGATATTAGCAAATCAAATGAGAAATCAAAGATAGAGAGGATTATGTCATAGAAACCTTAACGATAAGTCAGAATATTTGTACCATTTTATTCCGAAGCAAGCAATAACCAAAGAAAACACCACAGGAGATACAAAATCACTCCTCTTGACCGAAACCTAAAAGAAATGATGATTCAAATATACAAACCATTCATTTAAGTATACTTTCTATTTTTAGAAACTTTCCTTTTTAGTAACTTTCCATTTTTAGTACTTTCCATTTTTTAGTAACTTTCCATTTTATATAACATTCCATTAGTTCGTAACTTTCCTTTTTAGTAACTTTCCAAAATTAGTAATATTCATCATTTGAGATTCTAATAAGTATTTTAAATAGCTTAGGGACTTACTATGTCAACCTCACAAGTTTAGGGTTAAATATGACAGCTTTCCATATTTTAGGGTTCAATATGCAAAATCAACAATCTTCAAGGTTAAAAGGGTAAATATCAAAGTTTCACATTTTATTCAGATTATACCTTCCATTTTCTGTATTTACAAGTCAAACCCTTAATTTTACATAATTTACATATTTAGTCCTTTTTGTTTATTATTATTTTAAACCATATCTTTAATTATCCATTACTGTACAAAACAAGTCCTTATAATTTTCAAATATGGAAAATTCATACTTTAACATAAATACTAACCAAACCTCCACTTTCAGAATTTACAATTTTAGTCCCTCTTTTTAAATAATTACTTTTCTAATTTACTTATTATAGGTAATTAACCATTTTTAAATCCAAAATAATATCAATAGTGAACCTTTTATACACCTAACTTATTTTATACATAATATATAAATATAATAACATGTCTAAAACAGACCCCATAGTTTCAGAAATTACAAAACAAGTCCTTATACTTTTAAATAGAAAATCGGATAACAATTAAATTCACAAACCCTAATATAATGTTTTCCAATCATCAAACATAATTATTCCCATCAGTGGCATCATATACCTGGAAAAAATAGTGAAACCCTAACCTAATTCATTTTAACCATTTTCTATTTCTTTCCTTAACCCTTATTTTTCGAAATCGCTAAACACAAGTAAATCCTCAATAATTATTCGAATCACTCCTAAATTTTTCCAACAATTTTTCTGAGTCATATATGATATAAAAAACCCTAGAAAAATATAAAATCAATTTTACAAGTCTTATTTATGCCGATTTCATAATTAGCTAAAAATTAGGGTTTCGAACATGTTTTAATTTATAAAATCAAAATAACATGCATGATAATTTTTCTTAAGCATAGAACGAATTAATATGATGAAAAATGAGTTACAAAAATACCTTTGATGATCCTTAGTGATTTTATGAATTTATGCTATTCGGTTGCTTAATTCGAACCCAAAACAATACCACGATCGAACCAAGCTTTAAACAATCTTCCCACTATTTTTCCCACAATCTTTGACCTTCAAATCAACTTAGAAAAATCGTGCAAGCCCATGAAAAATTCTATGCCCGCCTCGCTTGATTTTTTTTTTAGGGATTTCGGGGATTTGTATTTAGGAATAACAAATGAAAAATGTAAAAAGGAATACATTAAGTTTTTGGCCTTGTCATAAGTGGGCTTTCAAATAGCTCAAATCTGACTTTGCATAAATATTTTGTATATTATCCTTAATTAATTTGCTTTAATTTGTAATATATAATTACATAAATATTAATTAATTTCGGCTAAAGTTTATATATACAATTATTAATTATTTTTCTTACATAATATAAAGTATTTTAAACTTACAAAAATTCCATAATTGTCACATGTTGCATTTTTATAATTTCTAACCTTGCATTAAGGGCTTCTACAAGTTAATATTGCTACTTGAAGATGTATACTACTAGTGAAGATACAAGAAAATAAACTAAGTCATTAGTACAGCTAGTATAATATGTAGTACCGGACAGATTTACGTTTTGTACAGTAAGTATTATTAGTATTAGTTTGTAACCTTCAGACAAAATAGTTAGTACCGTTTCTGAGATATGCAAAGATATTATGGAAAAGATATTGCAGTACTTTTAACGCATTTTGTAAGCCTATTAGGGGTTTTCCTTAATGTATAAAAGGAACCCTTACGGCATAGTTAGAGATATGAATTGTTAGATAGAAAAACACAATAGTTGTTAGGCAAAACATATAGTTGTTTTGTGATTTGCTTAATATAGTGAAAGCTCCTTTTATGATATTGTTTACTTATTAATTTTTTCTGAGTATATAAAGATTAATTCCTCCGCATAATCTTTATATATATACCACAAGGTTTCTATCATAGTTGTTTTAGATTTATCTAAGATAACTAAAGCTTTAACAAGCTAATCAATGATCTACAAGGGATCTACACCTAAGTACCTCCATTTGCCATAAGGCATTAATTACTTGTAACCGAACATATTGGTTGAGTAAGCGCGAATGCCATGAATAGATTCTATCTATGGACTGAACTTCCCAGGTCCGTGTAGATAACAAGCACAACCATAAAAACGGAGCCGCATTTCTCATTTGAGGAACTCTGGGTGTTTGGCAAAGCATTCGCTGGGTATCCAGGATATCCAGATCCGCCACCGATTAGATATGAAGAGTCTTTTGGACAAGATCCATGAGCTCAAGAACCACAAGTTTGGGTTTGGAGACCTAAACTTAAGGTTTCTAGATCATGACTCCAAAAACAGTGGATCATACATTTGTAAGCAATTTGACTATGTTGATCCAACAGGCAGAATCAAGTCGAGTAATGGCTTGGGTCCCAAAGAGAAATTAATTCTCTTATGAGTATTATGAAAATGTTATGGATTGTAATTTCCCCTGTGTTTTTGTAACAACATTTTGCATGTTTAAGACTTATTGTTTTATTTGATTAATAAAGGATATGCTATTTGATGAAAAAAGTTGAGTTGAGGGGAGGATATTAATGTTGCAAAATATCCTTGATGTTGGTTATATATCACACAACCAATGGGTCATACCAATTTTCCATGTTCTAACCAGACATCAGAATTGGCTATCCAGAGCAAACGTTTTATGGTAAAGACTTCCAAATCCGTTTGATAGTTGGATATTGTTTTACCAAAACTATATGGTTTATTAATGCACCATGTTTTTGCAATGAAGCATTGGCTATTCCAGGGAAAACGGCAACTGGTAAAGAATTATCAAATCCGTTGATGGCTGATAGTTTGCCAAAAACTATTCTTTCAACTAAGTTTTTAGGATGACTTAAGGTTAACTTTGGAATGAAATGGGTCAAAATTAGTATCTTGGTTTGACTAATAGCTTTGACTTCTATTCATGGGTTATTCATAAAGACATGGGATCCCTTATGAATTCTCACATCTGTCTATCTAGATATTCGTAGTGTGTTTGTGATGATAGAGGCATGTTTTGTTGCATAATTATGGATAAAAAGTTACGGACTGCTAGACAAATTCTTAAATCTGAAGTTTAAAAGTTTGTACTATAAGGTACAGTTCTTTAATTTTCTCATCTAATTTTTGATGGAATGGTGAAAAATTGGATAGTAAAACTAAATTTTTGTGATGTAACCACGTTATATGCTAAATATTTTTGAAATAAACAAAAAGGTTTCTTAATGCACATAATGTAGTATATGTTGCTCCTTCTTTAAAACAAAAACTTTTTAGCAACATGAAAATTAGATTTACAGGGGTACATGTACCTCTATTTGACACTATGCTGCTTCATGACCAACCTGGTCAGGGTGAAGGACCAACAGTCTTTGTTGATTCTCACACCATAAGACAACCCACTGCTTCTTCTTCTTCACCATGCAAAATTACAACCCACTACATCTCGAAACAGATACTCACTAGAAACACCTCACGAAGGCACCATGTTCTCATGAACCTACCACTGGAACAAACAACAAAATCAACAAACAAACATTCCCATGCCCCATTATTTACCTCTCCAAGAAGGTTCCACAACCTGGAAGTGTTTTAGGGCAAGCATGCACTAAAAGAATTTATGAATTTGTTTACCAAAATTACTTGCTATCGGTCACCAGCTTAGAGACCAGACTCAAAAAAGACTAAAGAAGTTCATGGTAAGGCTCTTACCAAGTTGGTGAAAAAGGTTAAAATGTTGGAAGATAAGCTCAAGTCTACCAACGAAAGGAAAAAAGGCAAAAATGGTTATCTCAGATGAAGAGAAGGAATTGGTCTCAGAGGATCCTTCTAAATAGGGGAGGATGTCAGAGACTGAATATGAAGATGTACAGACAGAACATGCAGAAGAAGTTGAGTATGGTGACATCTTGGAGCAGATTACCCAGCAGATTACTCTTTCAAAAGGTCCACAAGGTGAAGAGCAAAGTCAAGAAAGTTATGAAGTTCACCTTGATGTTCTTAGTACAGAGTTCTGAAGTTCACCTTGATGTTCTTAGTACAGCTAAAATTTTCAAAAGATGATTCCTGAGAAAAGACTTTCAAAAGCTACACCAGAAGAAGAAGTACCGACAGTTCAAAAGTTAGTACTGCTGGAGATCTTTTTAGTACTGCTGAAGAATTTCTAAGTACTGATGAAGAAATTGCTCAGAAGTTAAATGAGGAAGAAATGACAAAAGTTGCAGCAAGAGAAGGTTCAAGAAAATATTGGAGAAATCTCAGTTTATTATGACGTCACAGTGGCATATCAAAGCTTTGAAGATATGCTTTATGGAGCTTAGTTAAAGAAAAGTTTAAATCCTCAGGGTTAGAGACGTCACAGAGAAGATCTTGATACTTTATGGAGCTTAGTTAAAGAAAAGTTTAAATCTGTAGCACCTACTGAAGACATGGAAAGAGCTCTATGGGTTAAATTGAAAAGACTCTATGAACCAGACAAAAGTGAACATTGTGGAAAACTACAAAGAAAATGAATGGATCCTTGACTTGGAGATTGTATGGATCATTCTGTACATCATGTATTTTCAACAAGAGGTCATTGCATCTATATGCTACCAGAAAAGATTATCCTTTGACACTATCAGTTATGATGTTGCAATGGTGTAAAGGATAGTGAGATAGAAAGAATTTTAGTCAATAATATCTTCATAGAAGTAAATAGATCAAGAAGCAAAGTGTTTAAAAGAATCCTCTCCAAACCAAAAGGCTTTTAATATCAACAAACTTAGAGTGATTTGAAGATAAAATCAACAAGTTTAGAGGATTGCTGGGAAATTAAAAGCTTCTACAATTTAATACTGCTACTTGAAGATGTATACTTGCTAGTGAAGATTTAAAGAATAAAAACTAGGTCATTAGTACCGCTAGTTAGAATAGTTTAGTACCGACAGTTGTAGTTTATGTACTGTTAGTATTAGTTGTATTAGTTTGTACCGTCAGTACAAATAGTTAGTCAGTTTAAGAGATATGAGCCTTGAAAAATTAGACAGGAAAAGATATGCTTTATCTTTACGCATCTTTGTAAGCCTATTAGGTTTTTCCATGGTGTATACTAAGGAACCCTTAACGACATAGTTAGAGATAATGAATGTTAGATAGAAAAACACAATAGTGTGTTAGGCCAACACATATAGGTTGTTTTGTGATTGCTTAAAATAGTGTGAAAGCTCCAATTGTTTTGATATTGTTCTTATCATGTGATCTGGGAAAGAGAAAGAAAGCATCTCATCCACCTAAAGTGGTTCCAAGTAATCATCTCAAGTTGGAATTGTTAGACATGGATTTATGCGGACCAATGCGGGTAGCATCAATTAACAGAAAATGACATATTCTTGTGATCGTTGATGATTATTCTTGATTCACATGGGTATATTTTCTTCGCACAAAAGATGAGACTCCAAAGATAATCAAGAATTTTATTGCTCGACTTCAATTGAACTACAATGCCAAAGTTTGCAAGACAATACCATGTCAAATGGACGCATTTCATTTGAATATCTCTAGGTGTTTAGCAAAGCACCCGCTCGGGGCAACAACTTATGAATAACATTTACTTAAGGCTTCGGTGTCATGAGCTTAGTATAATAATATAATATTGTTTTTCCCATGATAATTGTATTCGTTGCAATTATTACACTTTCAATAACTTGTATTCAACTATTACATTACAAACACTGTGAATTTCACTCAACCGTTGTGTTGACCCTTTTAGCATGTTTATCTCAGGTAATTGAGCAAACTATGGCACAGAGTGGCATTGGACTTGAGGACGTCCAAACCTGTTATCATTCAACTTTATGTTTTGAAATGTATTTTGGGACCTCCGTTTGTAAAAACTCTGATGAATAATGAATGATAACTTATCTTTTAAAAACGTCTCTTTTGAGTCGTTTTCTATTATTGTGACTATGATTCATGAAGTAATACCCCAAATTAGCTTCCGCTGCTATATGTCAAATATCGGGGTGTTACAGATTGGTATCAAGAGCCGCGGTTATAGAGAACAAGGTTGAAACCTTAACTATAACTACTTTTTCTATCCAAGAAAGTCCTCCGTGCCACTGCATTTCCCGAATAGTATGTAAATGATACATAACTATTATACTATTATATAAATAACTTATGTTATTTTATACTGGGTTGTTTCAGAAATATGTCTTCAAACACTCCCGACTATATCTACCCTATTATCGTCCCATCTGATTCCGATGTTGAGGATGCTTTTTCCTCTACAACTACTCCTAACTATACTTCGGCTTCACCGGACTATTCCCTAGCTTCACCGGGAAACACCTCTCCTGATCCTTCATGTGACAACCGTGATTTAGCAGGTTAGTCAAACCGTTAGTATTGACTTATGTACTTGTTGCAATGTAAGGTTTATGTGTTTATGTGGGTTATGTGAGATTTGATAATCAATCCATTGAGCGTGATCGTCTCATTGGGATTGGATTTGTGTTGGATTTTGTGAAGTTCATTTCGTTTACTTTTGGTGACGAGGAAATGATTTTGGTGATTTAAGCGGTTTCGTGTTAATTATGTAAGTAATTAGTACGTATATGTATTTTTGTGTTAGTAATTTAAGATAAGATTAGGTTTTAGAAGTGAGGTTAAGGAAAATGTAAAATTTCTATTTTTGGAAATTTAGGTTGAAAATGAAAAAGTTATTATTTATTTTAAAAGTCTAGTAAATTGCGTTTACGCAAAAAAGGTTTACTCAAATAAGCTTAGGTTTTTATAAAAACTTAAGGTAATGAAAATAATTAAGTAATTAATAATTAAATTAAAAAAAAAAGGATAAGGTATTTGGCCGGTTAGGGGTTTAAGGGGGAAAAAGGAAAACAAATCATACTCTAATTTAAAATTGGTAAAAGATATCTATTCTAAACCTTTTTATAAACCTTATAAATACCAAAAACCCTTCTTCCCCTTGGTTTTGATTGTTCTAGCCGAATTTTATCAAAGGAGGAAGAAGAAAAAAAAATCAAGTTTGGTGATTTTTGTGTTCAAGATTCGAAGATTTAAGGTATAAATTATAATCCTTTGAGTTAATTATCATTAAAAACATGTAATAATTATTATGATGGATAATTAGGGTTTCATAACATCTGTAATTAATGATATAATAAACATATTATAATGATTAGGGTTTAATTAGAAGCTTATGGGTGTAATTGGTTAGGCTTAATTCGCGTTAGAACTTAATTTAGGTTGAGCAGAATTTAGGGCTGTGTTGTTTCGTGAATATCTAGAGGTTAGAAGCATGAATTGATGTGATTCCGGTGCCTATGATGTAACTCCGAGAGTCTAGTTTCCATACCATTCGGCCTCGAATGTTTTTAAGGTCGGGAAGTGATTCAAATGTTGGTTACGAGAAAAGTTGTCAAAGTAGTAAATTTGGGTTAGAATTAGGTCAGATTACGAGGTGTAAAACCCCCCACTTAAAATTCAAATTAGGATTATCCAACCTACAGGAGTTTAGTTATATGTGTCTATTAAAAATCCCCTAAAGGAGAGCTTCTGATTTGGAGTCTAAGTATCATTTTTAGGTCTAAACTTTTTAGTGTGCGATCAGATCCGAAACTGAGTAGTTAAAAGTTTAATTTCATTTGGGACACTTAAGAGGGGAAATAAATTAGTGAAAAAATCATGGGGATAGTAAACACATGATATTGAACTTGTGATTTTTGGTAAAATTTATAAAGGTCAGTAGGTATAACACCTCGTGTTTCAGAGTCATTTGTGTTATTAATAAATTTACATTGTACCTTTTTAATTGTACATGTTTACTTTAGGTTAAAGTTGGGTATGGTGTCAGGGTGACCCATGGGTTAGTCTAAACTTAGACATCCATCATTTTGAATGTTCATGTCGTTAGCTTTTGTCTTAGTGCGTGTAACACGAGTTATTTTGTTGTATAGATTGTGTACTAGTTGTTTGTGAAGCTTATTGTTGGAATCTTTTGGAAAGCTAAGCAAAGTTGAGTTTCATGGCCCGTTTTTCTCATGATATTTTAGGGTGAGAATGATGCTTGTCTTGTCTGTCTTATCTTGTTTTGTTTTGCTTGTTTTGTATTGTCTTGTTGATATTGTTATGTTGTGAGATTTGGAGCGGGGGTAACATTCCTACCTAGTGTTATGAGATGTGACTTCGCCTACTTTGTGGGTAAGATCCTTGGAGGTGATCAACTCCTTGTGATATTGTGAATTCCGGTACCACGAGTTGGAATTGGGGGAATTTGTATTCCTTTCTATGGACTTATTATGTCGAGCGCGAGGTACGCCTACCTAATTGTTTTGGAGTGCTTGTGGTCATGGGCACTGTTCGTCACGTTGTTGGTACTTGTGTCATGAATTGTTTTGGTAATTTGCAGCAGCTAAATAAAGTTTATTTTGGATTTTTTTTGGTTGTCATAAAAACCTATGCATTCTCGCCTTAACTTTATGTTTACATTTTAAAGCATCATTTTAGGTGAGCTTAATGGTGTTAAGATAGAGCGAATTGACTAGAAGAGAACCGGTAGGATGTTGGTTTATTTTTGCGTTAGTTTTGCATATGATTGCGTATGCTGAATTGTTTGGATTATGTTTATGACCATGTCATTTTATTGGACTTTGATCTATCTCATTAACATAAAAGAACCATTAGGTTTTGGGTATTGTTATGACTCTTTGTTGGTTCTTTGATGAACTTTAGTTTTCAATTTTAGTATTCTCTCTATAGACAACAGTGTTTTGAGGATATCATCTCTTGTTTATGCCTCGCGTTTCCGCCTTGGCGGGGTGTGACAAATTGGTAATAGGAGCTTTTGGATATTAGAGAAACTAGGTGGTTGAGCTTGACTATAGCTTAAGGGGTCCTTATATAGTTGCATTTTAGGGATAATTGTTGTGCTACGTATTTACGTATGTTCTCGCGACTAAAAGCTTTGAATTTCTTTTATTTTGAATTATACTTATAATATGAAAATATACTTTTTCATTATGGGGGATCTAATATTTGGTGATCCCTTTTGTTATTGTTTTAGTCATGTCTTCCCCTACCACTAGGAGATATCGTTGGAGATTGTTTACCTCACTGGACCCGCAGAGTTGGATGACTTTTGAGAGAGAAAAGTCAAACCCAAGCGAGCCCAAAATATGTTGTTTTCGTTTTCTTACTCGATGGTGCTTAATCGAGGATTGTTTTTATATTTTAGGTCATGATGTGACTTCTTGTTTCGTTTGGTCGATTGGGATTTTAAGGTTCGTTGCAATGGATTATTGTTTTGAGTTTGTATTTGGATTATTATTAGTGCTATGTGGTAGATGTGTGTTATTCATTGAGATGTGTGGTCTTGGTAGTAAGTACTCATGTGAAAAAAGGTGCAATTATTCTTATGGTCATGAACTTTATATAAAGGCAAACACACTAATGGATTGTGACTTGATTGCGTGTGATTCTTTGTTGCATTGTTGTATTATAGTAAGGAGTAAGTCTGGATGTTGTGTAGATAGTAGGTGTCAAGATGTGATGTGAGATGCCTGTGAGGATGGTTGTGGTGGTGGATAAATTCCTCTCTGAACGATTAGGCGTTTATATTTAGGTTGGGTTGCGTAGATGGTTAAGGTTCCCTTTCTCTATCGTGTTGGATACATCGGCTACCTGTTGGTTTTGTCGTCGCGATTCTTAGTAAGGTTCATTAGCTCGTTGTTCGTTGAGATATCTAACGCTTGTGTTGGTATTCTAGGGTGTTATCATAGAACTGGTGTTCTAAGTTCTCCGTTTGGCGTTTTGATTATTTTCCTTTGTCTAAAGTTGACGATACTTTTGGTTCTGGTTCTTCGATCGTTGGATGGATGCGTCCTTATGGTTGTTTGGTAGTAAGAGTTCTGGTCGTGTTCGTTATATGTAATGTAATATTTGGTATTGGATATTCTTAAGGTATTTTGGAGTCTATTTTGCTATCCTGATGGTTTTTTTTGTTGTGAGTTCATAAATTCATTTGAAATAAGTTTGTTGTTGATTGATACCAAATTGTTTTAGTGTTAAAACCTTCTTTCAAAAATAAATTATTTAATAAATGCAACTATTTTTTTTTTCTAAATAATCTTTGATTTCGTTCATGAAAACCATAATTAAAATATGTTTTTTGAAAATTTTTTTTAAATTTTTTCTTTACACTTAAATTTATTTGCATTATTAACTAAGGTATTTATGTTTTAAAAATGATGTGGTATAAGGTTATGAGGGAAAGTTTCCTTGGGTGAAAATCGGTTTTGGTACAAAGGTTCTTAATCTTTTAATAAATGGGTCGTGGTATGTGGTATTATTCATTAGGGGTGTTTCTAGCAATCGTTGATGCATTTGTTAGGTCGGAGGTTCGTTCTTCTTGTTGACGTTTACATTCGTTTGATTTTTTTTCTTTTTCTTTTTGGAATCGTGTAATTTTTGGGTCCATACCAATTGGTGCATGTGAAGTTTGAAATTTCCTCATGGCGTGGTGCTAGAGTTGGTGTTAGGACGTATCTTCTGGGTGGTGCGATTGATGGTAGTGAAGCGAATGGAATTATTCGCGATCCCAAGTTAGAATTAGAGAGTTCTCGTTTTACTTTTGATTTAGTACCTCTTAGTTATGAGAGTGTTGATGTAGTCATAGGAGAGAATTTTGGTTGTTGAGACTTATAGGCTGAGATGGTATCGCATGAGAAGGTAGTTAAAATGCCTTGGTAATTTGGAGAGTTCTTAAGGTTCATGGAGAAAACGAACTAAAGAGGATATGATGTCTCGTAGGAGTACCAAGGAAGATGAGTTGAGATTATGTGATATCTTTGTAGTATGTGAGCCCTCTAAAGTGTTCCTAAGGAATTAGTAGGTTTTACCCCTCGTCGTAGAATAGGATTTCGTATGGAATTAGTACAAGGAGCGACGCCGATTTGCGAAGGCTCGTGTCATTTGACGTCTTTAGAAAGGCAAGAGGTGTGGAATGATTGCAGGAGTTGCAAGGTAAGGGTTGGTTCGAATGGTAACTTGTTGTGGGAAGCGTCTGTATTGCTTGGTAGGAAGAAAGGTGGGTAGTTTGGAATGTGCATAGATTATCTCGAGAAGAGTGAGATAGAAAATTCGTATGTGATGTCACCAATGGAGGGTGCACGGGGATGACGTAGCTTAAGACTGTTTTTAGGATGCAGTAATGGATACGTTGAGTTACGGCTATGCCTCTTTTGGGTTAACCGATTCACTCATCGGTTTTCATGGAGTTATGAGCCGGGTCATGCATGATTGTCGTCAATTTTTTTTTTTTTTTTTTATTTTTTCTTTATATTTGTTTTTATAGGACAAGCTAGTTGACGTATATATACAGACGATATTTTAAACCGACCCGAAGTCTAAGGAGGAGTATGAGTCCCACGTGAAGATGATTGTGGAGTCACTGAAGGAAGAGAAAATGTACGTGAAGTTTTCCAACAACGTGGAAGCGGAGCAAGCATGGAAGCTATCTGATGTGGAAGGAATTAAATGTGTCATGAGCTGATACTTGGCATTGCCGAGTGCAAGACGGAATTCGTAGTATATTATGACGCGCGAAGCAAGGATTTGGAAGCATGCTTGGAAAAAAAGGAGAAGGTGATTGCTTGTACGTCGCAACAACTGAAGGTTCTTATGAAGGGATTACATGGACTACGTGGCTAGTTTTGCCTTATAATGCTAGATGGCATTTAGTGAATAAGACATGGAGAGTAATTATACGATCTTGAATGTCCTCCAACACGCTTTCAATCGAAAGAATTGAACATGAGGCAAAGATGATGGATGGATGTTATTTAGTGAGTTTGATTTCGAGGCCAAGTACCATCTGGCAAAGGCAAATGTAGATGTTGTACCGTTGAGTAGGAAGAAGGAGTGAAGCTAAGAATGAGTTCAAGATAGTTGTACGCCGAATCCGATCTAGGTTTTGTAAAAGGATGTCTTGTGCGCATATGGTAAGATGTCAAACGGAAAAGGAACGCGTCAACATAAGATGTCTGCGTGGGTTGACAAACAGTGTGAAAAGAGATGGAGAGTGGTTTTCATATTGGTTTGACAAGGTTGGACTCCATTTGGAGAGATGTAAGGACCTTGGCTATTGAAGAGGCGTATACGATAAAGTATTCTATCCATCCTGGAGCGGATACGATGTTGTGTGGTTTTAGGTTAACTAATCAATGGCTGAGTATGAAGAAGGATATAGCTAGTTGCGGTAGTAAGTATTTAGCGTATTCGGAAGAGGAAGTCGAGTATCAAGGATCTTTAGGATTGTTGCTACAACCTGAGTTACCCGAGTAGAAGTGGGAAAGGATAACTAAGGATATTGTTGTCAAGTTACCAAGTATGAAATAGTGGTACGTTGCGAGTTGGGTTGTAGTCTATGGACTGACTAAGTCTCCCGTTCTGAGTTATGCTTAGAAAAGTCTGGTAGATTTTTAGAGTATTGGAATATACTTTCGTGAGATGAGTTTTTTCCTAAGGTGGGGATTATCATTCAAGTATGGATGTGCTTCATTTGAAGCATGGTATGGAAAGGAATGTAGGTTACCGTTTTATGGGCCGTAACTGGAGAGAGTGAGTTGAATGGATCGAATTTGGTACAAGAAACAACCAACAAGATAGTGGTAATACAGGAAAGGCTTGAGGCAGCCAAATTGTCGAAAAAGTTAGCTTGATAGTAGTGGGAAACTTTTGAATTAATGCTGTAGATATGGGTGTTGAAGGTATCCTTGGAGAGTGTGTACATTTGGAAAGAAAGACAGTTCGAAACGCGTTATGTTAGGGGACCATTTGAGATCCTTGGATGGATTGGGCCTATAGTTCGGTTGAGAATTTCTGTCTTATGAGCTGTGAGTATCGGAAATTGGATTAGGAGGTGCTAAAAGTTTGAGTAAACCTGAATTTGCATGGATTCTTTAGATACGTTGCGCATTGTAACATCTTATATCTGAATTTCAAGACAGTTCTTATTTGATGAGTTGCGTGATTTTGATTTAAAATCGTTGTTACAAAAACATAAAGTATTTTGATGGTTTTCTGATGGCGAGCGAGATCTTGTTGTAGGGATGCTTCTTTTCGTTTGGGGTTGTCGTGTTGCTAATTGCACCCTTGTGGGGGTAAGCAAATTCATTAGCAGTTGGATTCGGATTGTAGAAGTTAGTCGAGATTAAGGTTGACAAGACTCTTTATTTTGTCAAGGAACCCTTGATGTTGTGGACCGAGAGGTCAAGAGTAAAAGCGTATTATGATAGCATTAGTGAAAGTTCATTGGGATTAACCGTAGTCTGTACTAGATTGGGAATGCAAGGTATCAAATGAGGTCTAAGTGTCCTCAGTTGTTTGTCGATAGTGCTAATGCCTCGAGTAGTTAAATCTCAGGACGAGATTTTCTCAGAGTGGGGATACTGTGACAACGTGGCTTGAGCAGGTTGGTCAAACCGTAGTGTTGACCTAAAATTATTATTGTTCTATAAGTATGGGTTATGTGTTTATATTGTGTTTATACGTGTTTTTGTGTTTAGTGTGGGATATGTGAGATTGCATAATCAATCCATTGAGCGTGACCATCTCATTGGGATTGGATTTGTATTGGATTTTGTGGAATTCATTTCGTTCACTTTTGGTGACAAGGAAATGATTTTGGTGATTGAAGCGGTTTCGCTTTAATTGTGTAAGTAATTATACGTATACGTATTTATGTGTTAGTAATATTAGGATGAGATTAGGTTCTAGTAGTTAGAATAAGGAAGAAATGAAATTTCTATTTTTGGAATGTTAGGTTTAATAAAAATGAAAAGTTATTTATTTTTAAAAGTCTAGTACATTGCGTTTACGCAAAAAGGTATGCGGAAATAAGCTTGGGTTTTTATAAAAACTTAAGGTAATGCAAATAATTAAGTAATTAATAATTAAATAAAAAAAAGATAAGGGATTCAGCAGGATTTAAGGATTAGGGATGAAAAAGGAAAAACAAATCCTACCCTAATTAAAATTGGTAAAAGATATCTATCCTAAACCTTTTTGTAAACCTTATAAATACCAAAAACCCTTCTCCCCTTGTATTTACATTGTTCCAGCCGAATTTATTGAGAAGAGAAAGAAGAAAAATATTTTTTTCAAAATTGGTGATTTTTGTGTTCAAGATTTGAAGATTTAAGGTATAAATTATAATCCTTTGAGTTAATTATCATTAAAAACATGTAATAATTATTATGATGGAATTAGGGTTATATAAAATCTGTAAATATCATAAGGGTGTATTCGTTAGGGTTTAGATCGCGTTATAACATGATTTAGATTAGGGCAGAATTTCGGGTTGTGTTGTCGGTGTCTAAGTTCATGTTGGTATTAGAGTTTGTCTAAGTTTCCGACGCTAGAACGTAGCCCAATGAGTTAGTTTTCAGAACATCCAGCTCGATGGTTTATGAAGGTGGAAAGTCATTCAATATTGTTTGAAGAAAACGTTGTCAAACAGTAAATATGTCTGATTTCGGGGAGTAAAACCCCTACTTAAAATACGAATTAGGATTAGCCCTTTTACAGAAGTCAAGTTCTATATGTTTATTAAACTTGCATACATTTTTAGCCTCTAATTTATTGTCTAAGTATGGTTTTTAGGGTCATACTTTTTAGTGTGCAATCAGATCCGAATTGGGACTGTTTTGAAGTTTGTTTTTTTAGGAGTACTTGTGCATGTAAATGGCTCTTGGTAATCATAAGGTAGTTAATATACTCATAAATGAACATAAGTGATTTTTGGTATGAATTATGGAGGTCAGTAAGTAGAGGTTTTGAGTACGTTAAGTCGCGTCAAAATTCTGCATTTTCGGGTAAATTGTAAGACTTTGAAATAATGTGGAAACGAAGTGGTTAAAGTTGGGTATGGTGTCGGGGTGACCCATGAGGTTAGTAGAGCACCTTAGAAATCCATCATATGATTATTACATATGCGTTAAGCTTTTGTCTTAGTAGCGTGTAACACGAGTTATTTTGTTGTATAGATTTGGTATTGTTGTTGTGAAGCTTATGTTGGAATCTTTTGGAAAGCTAAGCAAAGATGAGTTTCATGCCCCTTTTGTCTTGATATTTTGGGTAAGATTGAGCTTGTCTTGTATGTAGTGTCTTGTTTTGTTTTGGATTGTTTTGTCTGGTATCTTGTTTGATTTTGTTATGTTGTGGTTTTGGTGCGGGGGTACGTTCCTACCCAGTGTTATGAGATGTGACTTCGCCTACTTTGTGGGTAAGATCCTTGGAGGTGATCAACTCCTTGTGATATTATGACTTCGGTACTAAGCATCTGGAATTGGGATTTGTATTCCTTTCTATGACTATTAGTAGAGTGGCGAGGTACGCCTACCTCATTGTTTTGGTGTGCTTGTGGATCGTGAGCACGTTCCAATACCCGTTGTTGTTAATTGTTGTCGTGAATAGTTTTTAGTAATTGTAGCAGCTCTAATTAAAAGTTTTATTTTTGGATTTTGTTGTTTGTAGTAAACTATTGATCTCGTTCTACTTTATGTGATGTCTTTAAGCATTATTTCAGGATGAGCTCGTAATGGTGCTAAGGATGAGCAGTGTCTAGAAGAGACGTAGGATGTTTGGGGAAATATATTTATGCGTTCTGTTTTGAATAATTGTGTTTTGCATGAATTGTATAGATTATGTTGTGATGTCATTTTTGAACGAGACTCTTTTCATTTATTAAAGTTACATTGGGGTTTTGAGTATTGTTATGACCACTTTGTGTCTGTGCTTTACTTTAGTTTTCATTTTCGTATTATTTTTATAGACACATGTGTTGTGATGATATCCATTCTTGTTTAGCCTCGCGTTTTCGTCACTTGGTGGGTGTGACAAACCTGGCGATACAAAAAGTGACGTTGGTTGTACATGATCACATGAATGGATTTTGTGTAAAAAGGTACAAGTGTTGATTCCACCACAAAACAAACAAAGTTGGATGGTTATTGTGGTACTTTATTGGGTTCGTATCTGGTAATGGCACAAATGAGAAAGTACATTGCTATTACATGTCATTCTAATTTTAAATATGTTATGAATGAATGACTAACCTTAGACATCTTGGCTTTGTCATGGTGAGGTGTGATGTGATTACATACAGTTGGGTGAATGCATCATGTACTCGACTTCTTTCGCATCATATTTGTTTCCTAGTTTTGGATCGATAATTTCTGCACATACCTTTCCGTCTACAAGTAAACGACGGCCCTCCAAAGTATAGGAATCCAAATTATAAAACTATATGTATGTTCATGAGAAGAGTGTTAATTTTGGCATACTTTAGTGATTGGCAGTGCACAATTAAAAAAAGTAATGCTTTCATTTAAAGGTGATAATTATGTTTATGGTTACTATGACAGATGTGGGACTCCAAGATGGAACGCTAGGTTAAGGATATCGACTTCTGGCCAACTTCAGGGTCCTATCATATGATGTCGAAAGAAATAAAGTTCCATAGGCTTATTTGTTTGATGTGAACATGAGTCGAGAAAAAATGGAAAAAGGAAAATAGAGGGAAATAGTTAATTAACAAATGAAGCATAAACAACCAACCTAGGTGACATAAATAATAACCACACTTACTAGTATAACTCATTGCACAGACGAAAGTACAAATATACCTGCAAGGATTCAATCAATCTAAGAAAAATTTTTTTTCTAATCAAGGCTAAAGCTCTTTGATAATTACAAGTAAAAGTTTTAAATTAGGCAAGGAAAAGTATGGCCCTCGCTTCGTTGCTCCGATACTCAGAAACTAATTCACTTACGCGTAATGACAATCGATTGAAATCCTTTGATATATTGGATGAAGGTAGAAATATAAATAAGGATTAAAAATTATACACCTGTTAAGACTTGAGTAGTTATAAAAATGTGCAAACTAAGAAATATTTTGGCATGCTCATGAAAAACTATATATTGCATGTGTGGAAACAGTAGAGGAAGTGAATACATTTCCGTTTAAAAACTTTAAATCAGACCTTACAAAACTTCCAGCCGACGGTCCCATAAATATATGAGGGCCTCCTGGCTATATCAGGGGGCTGCCTGATTTACAAGGACCACCTCCGGTAGAGGATTTTTAGACTAGATCTTTCGTATCAAATCACCAATCAAGTTTGATGGAATATGCGAAGTGTTGACAATAGATTTACAATACCTATCACATATTCTAACAATATAACCACATTCATAATATTTATTACAAAGAACTACATAACCATAACTAACACAACATACACAACAATTCACACAATCATGAACACAATGCAAGTGTAAAAGTAAAACTATAGATGTAAAGATATAAGTAAAGCGAAAGGTAAAAGAAAATGCAAATCAGACATGGTGATTTATAGTGGTTCGGTCAAGAAGCTCCTCTTTGCCCTACTCCTATCCAGAATATCAACTCGATAGTTACTTCATAATCTACAAGCTCCCTGTCGGCGGAGAAAAACTATAACATTGGTTTCATTATTTTTGTCACTAAAGCTAGATGTCGAGTCATTATTCGGGTACAACCAAAACCCGTTATGTTTTGTGGCCCAAACATAACAAACTTGTGTTTTATAGGCTAAAACAATCATAGCCGCGTCGTTACATTATTTTCCGACACTAGCTATTAACAATTCTACCACCATCACCAATGTATTTTGTAGGCATAACTTCTAACCGAACACCACATACTTCCAAAATTTATACATTATTTCAGAATTCTACACAAATACACAAGAATTCCAATATAGAGATCAAATCTATCCTACAATAGTGATCAAATGTAATCACTTCTATGCAACCTAATCTACTACATAATCTACAAATAATCAAGGATGATCAGTTCTATGCATCCTATGCTTTACTACATATCCCTTGGTATTAGTAGAACTAACATAGAGTGTAACCATGATACATGCCTTATGCAAGAACCATGTTTAAAAATGAAGAAAGAAAACTCTATGTATATGTGTGTGGGTTTCGTTTAGATCTCATCAAAGGGGGGGAGTGAAAATTGCCTTGGCTTATATAGAGAAGTCTTGACTTGGAGAGGTCTCTTTTGTTAAATGAATAAAAAGGTGTTTAGACAAAAGCATGCACCAACTAGTTTCCCTCCATCTTCTAGAAGTTTAATTCAAATTTGAATTGGCTAGTTTCACTCTGATGACATCAAATAACGTCTATTTTATAACGTGATTTATCCCATGTTGTTAACCCATTTTGTATAGTTATTGCCAAGAATTGTTACTTAATCGTTTACATTTGAAATTGTTGTAATTATGGAGTAATTGGTGAAAGTTAGCAAAAGGCACGCATTCTGGAGCTTAAATGAAGATATTTTAAAGATTACTATTCGAAAGACCAATACGCCGTATCCATCAAGGAAGATACGACGTATCCGTACCTACACTCACCAAAGACCATAGAGGAATAAAGATCAATACGCCGTATCTAGAAGAAATCAATATGCCATATTCAAAATATAGTATGTGAATATCCTGGAAGATATCAAGCGTGGTCCCTACTCCAAGAAATCCCTAATACGCCGTATCCAATCCTTGGATACCGTATTGAACGACTTCCATTCATTATAAATAGAAAACTCAAAAAAACGAGTTTTAGTGTGCTTAAATATATTCTCGATACTAACAGAAAGTCTTTAGTGGTTTTCTTCTTTGATTTTCAGAGGGAGAAAGGTATTAGAGGTCGAGCAACGTTATCATTCCATATGAAGACAACGTGTAATTCATATACTTTAGTAATCATAGTTTTATGGTTTCATTCCTTATACTATGGTTTTAGTTTACTTTGGCTAAATAAATGTTCCTTTTTGTAATTTTTAATATGGACGTTTGAAGGGTAATACCTTCAGTTATTAGCCATTATTATGATAGGATCTTTCTGTTTTGGTATCTGTTTATCTCGATTTCTTGATTTATCGTTGATATGTTTGTTTTGTTATCTATTTTATAACTTGTTTTATACGTTTTGTATGCGACCTATATTCAATAGATTCTGTGATACGGGACCAAGTAGGATCTAGGTTGGGATAGCTCTCCATAAGTAATATATACATCTAAAATCATAGGTCATAAATATGTCTTCTAAGTTCTGTGTCTAGGATACGATTCGGGCTTAACTAGTTAATTGGATATTGCCAATGGTTTATTGATCGTGTTGACTAGCAAGTGACCTAGATAATTTCTAACAATGTAACGTCTAATTCCTTTGGCTAGTTGGACAGGGGGACTAATAGTGTAATAAATTACCATTAAGCTGTAAGTGGGTAAGTCTCTATAAGCTAGGGTTTAACAAGATCACAATTGCTTTAATCCCTAAGATAGATTATAATCAGCAAATAAGGATGCTTTATGCGGATGCTTTATGTGTCAAATTTAATGTGTCTAGGTCTTAGGATGATGTAACGCCTAAGTCTTAAGAATGATATGCCACTCAAGAGAAGAAATCATTGCACTTAATACAACCACACTTTTATCAGATTAATAATGGCTAATATAGTTTTCTTATATTTGGCTCGAATGCTTGGAATTGATTGCAGTCAACAACCAAATCATGCAGCTTCAGGCTGGAAAAACTCCCATTTCACATTATAATTAGGATTAAGATGACATAGTATAGAAGATGATAGAATTAAATAGCATTTGATAACCAAGATATTAATTAAATTGAAGATTTAACCTCGTTAAAGTGTTGTGAACACCTATTACAACGAAACTACTATCGATCAGGTACACTGCCCGTTAAAGTGTTGTTTTTGGTTTAGTCGACAAAATATAAATTTAAAACTTGAATCATAATTTACACCCACACAACGACACATCAAGTTTTTGGCGCCGTTGCCGGGGAGTGAAAATTAATCTTGATTTTTATTTGATATTTTGGTTTTTAACATTAGATTAGATCTAACCTTATGATTAGTGTAATTTAGATTAGTGTATATTCTTGTATAGCCAATAATATTTGTATATTTATCTTTAATTGTTTGCTTGTATATATTTGTCTTTAATTGTTTGTGTATTTAATTGTTTTTCTTAATACATTGTTCTAGTCCACAGCTGAATACGATGTATCCACTTCTATCGGATATGGCGTATCCAACTCTCTGTCCAATACAACGTATTCATTCAACTGAATAATATGGCGTATCCACTTCCATTGGATACGGCGTATCCACTTCCATTGGATACGGCGTATCGATCATCTAGGACATAAACTAATTCCAATTGATTTTCGTGCCAAAATTTTGTCTATCTTTCTTCGGAGCAATTCCTACTGATTGTTTATCCCTTGTTACAAGTAGTGCATGACAAGGAGTTCTACAAACGAACTATTCACGCCTTACAAAGAACCTGAAAGAGAATTTCGATCATCTAGGAGACACTTTAAGTCGCTAAGTCTTGACGAATTGAGATTGCCTCATTTCAATTTACTTTCCGACCAAGAATACTCGAAGGAAGAAGAAGAGTAAGCAATGGCGGAAACCATGGAGCAATACATGAGCAAGACCCAAATTGACTATGGATTAGGAGTTGTTAGGCCTAAAATTGATAACAAAGATCAATTTGAACTGAAAGGCCAATTTCTTAAGGAGCTTCGAGAAAACACATTTAGCGGTTCGGACAATGAGGATGCAAATGAACACATTGAGAAAGTTCTCAAAATTGTTGACTTATTCCATGTTCCTAACATCACTGTGGATCAACTATGGGCTCTTGAGGTCTTCCCTATATCTTTAACAGGAGCCGCAAGTCATTGGCTAAGAAACGAACCAACTAGTTCTATCAAAACTTGGGAAGATCTTAAAACTATGTTTTTGAACTATGGAGGAAATCAACAACTTTCAGCAAGAACCGGATGAAACCCTTTATCAAGCATGAGATCGCTTTAAAGAACTCTTGATGTAAGTGTCTCAACACTATTTGGACTGAGATGAAGAGGGTAATTTTGTTTACAATGGGGTTAGATGTTCACGACTCACAGATTATTGAAATCAAGAGGTGAGTTCCAACTAAGATAGCTGGATGATGTAAAAAGGCCAATCCAAGGGAAATGCAAATTCTCTCAAAAATTGGCATAAGGAAATGTAGAGGAGAAGTACTGAGATTCTAACGGTCTAGTGCTATACAAGCACAATGAACAATCTAGGAAGAGAGATCAAGAAGGTGAATGAAAAAGTTTATGTTGCTCAAGTAGGATGTGAACAATGCAAAAGACCCCATTACACCAAAGATTACCCACTAAAAGAAGAAAGGAAAACCCTAGAAAAAGCTTACTACATGCAATTTGGTGGACCTTTTCAAGGTTGGGGATATAGAGCAACAACTCCAGGATTTTATCAAAGGAACACCACAAATCCTTCGTACCAAGAACGAAGGCAATCGATGGAAGATACCTTGAGCAAATTTATGGGAGAATTAGCAAAAAGACACAAGGAAAACTCTAACTTGGTCAAAGAATCGAGCTTCAAAGAAAGTGCCCATAAGGACAAGGAGCATCAATTAAAACATTAGAAATACAAATCGAGCAATGAGTAAGGTACTATGAGGAAGCGGTTTTGGAATCTACATTAGCGCGGGACTAAAATGAACCATATGAGATCAAGTCAAGTAGATCTCTACTACTATGGAAGCTAATTCACACTCGATACGCCATATTGGATCATCCTAATACGCCGTATCCACTGGATACGACAATACACTAATGTACAAAGCAATACAAACGACTTTCCATTTTCTAAGTAATTTGGATTTTCATTTATGTAAAGAAAAAGAAAGGGAATATGGACCAAAAATATGCGAATAGTTGTGGAGCTGCAATATCAATAAACCCTTACCCAAAGTAGAAAGAACCAGAGAGTTTCCCTTTACCTTGCTATATAATAATGTTTGTTTTGACATCCTTGTGACTTAGGAGCTTTGCGTATTGTGTATTGACTCTATTTAACCTACCTTAAACATAGGATTAGGCGATTAGCTCACAACTGGTTGACAATGGAAATAGCAGACAGGTGACTGTGAAATATCCAAATAGGACAATTGCTGAAAAACTTACTAGTAAGGAATTGGTAAATTTCTTTCTTAGTAGACTCTTATAATTCTGGATATGCCCGAGGTTATCAAAAGTGCCCTTGATCCTCGGAAGAGGCGTGCCATTTTTGTCTACCGCACATGATTAGATTGATGTTTACAATAGAAAGATTACCTTAAAGCGGTCAGGGGAAGAAAGGGATGTTTTTAAGTGTTTTCAACCTGCTAGTTGTTTAATAAGAGGGATTCTACATGTTAAGTTTGAGAGAAAGCCAGGCTTTGGAGAGACTCTAGTGTAAATAAGATAATTAGACCTTTCTTGAAGAATAATTGAATTAATGATCTAAATGAACATTTGTGTTAAGAAGAAATCCAAGGAGTTGATTGATGTCCACATTAAGGAAGGTTGAGGTAATGGTCATTGAGGTGTTTAGAATATGGTGAGGATATGCTACTGAAATTGAGGATTTCCCTAGTTATTGTGACATCTGATAAAAGATCATATAGATTGTAATCACAAACTTAAAGTTTTCATGCATGATTGGATTTGAATTTACACACGTCATTCAACTTCTTTCCGGTTATTGTACGCCAATGTGATGTCTAAAAAGTTTCATAACTCTATAATAAAAGATAAGATGGTGTACAAAGGGGATAATGTTATAGGAACCTTAATGAATGTGCCTATTTTTGTTGGAACCTTTTTCGTTGTGACTGACTTTGTAGTTATGGAAGATATGGATGCTTATCATGATGAAGGAATGGGCGATGTTATTGTTGGCGAACCGATTTAAGGAGAGTGGAATTAAAGACAAGACAGTTTGGATATAATGATTTACCATTTACATGGTGAGATGAAGTAAACTTACAAATGGTGCGATCACATCGAGGTTTAAAAACCAACTAATAAGCAAGCACAAGATCCACCATTACTTAAAGGTATAAGTGTGAAAGACGAGAGGAATGGAATTCGCATGCATACCTAAAGCTTAAAGGGTTTTCAATAGGAGTTTTGAATCTAGGTCCCGATTACATCGAATGATAGCGAAGTAAGACGACAGAATGGCTTTTTTTTTTTTTTTCACACGCGGGCACATTAGCAGTGCATGAGATAGATGAAGAGAAGTGAGACAAGTCTAACTTAAATACTTTGCTGGTAACAAAAGTGTTTCCTGGGAGACAACACAGATTGTTATTTAATTTTATCGAGTCTGTCTTCCCAGACATCAATACGGCGTATCTGCTCCATACTATACGGCGTATTAATTGTCTGCACGTTATCAGTCTTTATTTTTTTATTGCACTTTAAAAACATTATTGTCAGTTATGGAATACGGTGTATTCACTAACCTGATACGTCGTATCTCACCAAAATGACCCCGTTTTTGTTTAGTTTAGTTTAAATTAAACCATATGTACCAAGATAGGAAAAATGCACATGTTATCTATAATTCTTTACGGACCTCGTGAAAGATATATCAACGAAGTTGGTGGAATGCATATTTTATGAAATTCTATGTGTGTGTTGTTCGTGCTAGGATTCAGATGCTTTTCTTAAACACACAATCTTGCTCATAAACGCAACTTGAAGAATCTACCGAGCAAATATCAGGGAAGTTTCTCATTCTAATTCTTTTTAAATTCCCGTATTAATGTTTTATTATATTACAACGAGGACGTTGTAAATTCAAGTGGAGGGAGGAATATAGATGTTTACTTGTCCTAATTTTCACACTAAAATGCTTAAAATATGCTCAAATTTAAAAAAAATTCAAGCATACTTTTGTGAAATTACTTGATGCATAACCCGCACACAATAACCCTTACTAGATATTGTGAGAATTTAGCTTATCCATTTCCAAATGTTTACCCAAATTCCACAAAATATGAGTGTGTTGGTGATGTTGTAGACTTTAGAACTTGGCTTGGTATATCACTCGAGACCACAATAATGAGTATTATGGATTTAATTGGAGTAACTTGTTTAAATTGGTAAATTTTAGGATTACACCCAAATTGCCTTTACATGTTGCTTATTAACTAACTACACCGGTTAGTTAACCTCCCGTTTAAACCCTTTTCCACTCTCATCTTTGGAGTGATGATCCACTAGAAAAACCCGTAGAGCCTATCCTTTAGGAATTACACCAACTATTTGTTTCGTTACACCCTTACACCTTAACCTACCTTGTTAGATTAAGTTTAATTTACAGTTGCTAGTTGTTTAAAGTGTAAAGTTTGTATTTCCCAAGTCTTGTGTCATTTTCTATCTTTGGTGCGGTTGGAAATTTGCACATTGCAAATGGGAATGTATATTAGTAGTTAAAACTCATGTGATTTTACTACCGTCGCAATTAATGATGAATCCGAAGAACGAAGAACTAACGAAGGAATTATCTAGAATTATTATGATCGTGAAGTTGGTGAAACTTCACCGAGATTTGAAGTTTAGTTAGCAAAAAAATCGAAAAAATGAGAAAAATACAATTGTAGAGTATGTTAAGTTTTGGGATGATTGGGAAGTTGATCCTTACGGGAACGCCAACTTAGGTTGTTGTTTTTGATCAATGATCAAGACGTTGTAAATAGTTGTGTATTAATCATGGTAACGGTCGAGAAAAAAGTGTCTAGCAACTTGTATCTTAAGTCTTAATCTATTTGTTTCTTGATTTTAATTTAACAATAATTTACTTCCCTCTCACCTGGTGATTAGCCGCTGGTTTTACGTGAATGAAGACTTGTTCGAGCGTGCATGTCTATTCTGTCGTTACGGCCATGTATGCATGTCTTAGCTGCCTCGTTGGTTTATGACTTTTGGTGAAAGTTAGAAGGTTCCTACCATATATCATTCTTCATCCTAACCGTTGGTTAAATTCGAATGGGGATGTGATCGAACACACATGTCTATTCCGTCGTTACGGCCACGTATGTGTGCTTTAGCTGCCTTGTTTGAGTATTACTTCTGGTGAAAGATTGTAAAATGATCAACCGTAAGCCTTTCCATACAAAAACCCATATTTACCTTTATAAACTTATTACTCCTTGGCTTTAGTGGTGGAGATGTGTATCCTTGCCAAGCTTATGATAGAATACTCATCATGACTGAGCAATTGAGCGAATTAGTTACATGTTACCACATAGATTAGTTGAGTGATTTGAGTATTTTCATCTTCCTATTTCATGAGGTGTTTGGTTGTGTACTTGTAATTGATCGAATAAGTGCTTTAATAGAAAATATCCCTAGGGATACATTTTTATAAACATCTAAAGACTACTTGAGGACAAGTAGGATTTAAGTGGGATGACATCAAATAACATCTATTTATAGCGTCATTTATCCCATGTTATTAACCCATTTTGTATAGTTATTGCAAAGAATTGTTACTTAATCGTTTATATTTGAGAATTGCAGTAATTATGAAGTAATTGGTAAAAGTTAGCAAAAGGCGCGCATTCTGGAGCTTAAATGAAGATATTTTGAAGATTACTATTCTAAAGATCATATCCATCAAGGAAGATACGGCGTATCCGTGCCTGCACTCACTAAAGACCACATATGGATAAAGCTCAATACGCCGTATCCAGAGATACTAAATACACCGTATTCAAGTTATAGTATGTGAATATTCTGGAAGATATCAAGCGTGGTCCCTGCTCCAAGATATCCCCAATATGCCGTATCCAATAATTGGATATGCCGTGTCGAACTGACTTTCAGACCTTATAAATAGAAAACTCAAAAATAAGTTTTAAGTGTGCTAAATCATATTCTTGATACCTAAACCATAAAAGTCGATTTTCAGAAGAGAAAAAGAGCAGAAGAGGTCAAGCAACTTTATCAATTCCATAAGAGACATCGTGTAATTCCATATACTTTAGTAATCGTTCAGTTTTTGGTATCATTCGTTAACTCGGTTGGTTTACCTTGGCTAAATAATTACTCTTGTATTTATTATGACGTTTGAAGGCTAATACCTTTGGGTATTAGCCATTATTATGAAGATATGAATGTTTGGTATTTGTTTATCTCGATTTCTTAATTTATCGTTGAATGCTTGTTTATGTTTATCAATTTATACTTGTTTACGCGCTTTTGTATGCGACCTATCATTCAACTAGATCTAGTGACACCAACCAAGTAGATCTAGAGTCCGAGATAGCTCTCCATATAGTAATTTATACATCTAGAATCATTGTTACACACATATTATCCTTCTAAGTCTGTATCTAGGATACATTTCGGGCTTAACTAGTTATTGGAATATTGCCATGATTTAATATACGTATTGACTAGAAGGTGACATAGATAATTCAAAAAGTAACATTCTAATTCCATTGGATAGTTGGACAAGTGGACTACTAGTGTATAAATTGCCATTACATTAAGCGGTAAGTGGGTAAAGTCTCTATGAGCTAGGGTTTAACAAGATCACCATTGCTTTAATCCCTAAGATAGATTATAATCAGCAAATAAGGATGCTTTATGCGGATGCTTTAATTAGGACAAAATTAATGTGTCTAGGTCTTAGGATGATGTAACGCCTAAGTCTTAAGAATGATATGCCACCTCGAGAGAAGAAATCATTGCACTTAATAAACAAACCAGCATTCTAATCGGATTAATAATGGTTAATACAATTTTCTTATATTTGTCTCGACCGCTCTTTTATCTTTTGTTAATTAGCTTGCGTGGGTTAAAGTGCCTTGAATTGATTGTAGTTACCAACCAAACCGTACCAGTCTCTCAGTCTGAAAACCTCCCTTTTCCTATTAGAATTAGGATTAGACTGACATAGGTTTAGAATAAAATTAACATAGATTAGATAACCAAGATTTTAATTAAATTGATAGATTTAACCTCACTTCAAGTGTTCGACACCCTACTTACCACGAAACTACTACCGATCGGGTACACTGCCCGTTAAAGTGTTGTTTTTAGTTTAGTCGGCAAAATATAAATTTAAAACTTGAATCAATAAAATATACACCACAAAACGACACATCAAATATCATCCAAAACCTTGACTTTGTTTTCTAAAGCAATGACCTTTTCAATTTCTTTGTCTTTACGAGTTTTGTAAAACTTATTCTAAGCCTCTTTTTCTTGTGACATTATGAAGATGGTTTCTTGATGTGTAACAAGCTCCTTTTTCATACCAATAGGAGTACTAGCAGCACTAGCATATGGTGTGTTAGCAGTACTAACCAATGGTGAATTGGAAGTACTAACAGATGGCCTACCAGTATTAAGTTTGTTAATACTGGTAGCCTGAGTTGCCCTCTTCTTTTCTTCTTCAAAGGCTTGTCTTGTAGCATTATCTATAGCTTTAGCAGCAATTTCTTGAGCAATCATCCTCTCAAGATCATCTTTCGAGACTTGTTCAACTTCTGTCAACGTATGTTGTCTTCTGTTTCAGCAACATCTTCTGAATCATGTACATCACTGTCTTTAGGAGAATTTTCAGAAGGTTTTTCTTGTACAGCCTGAACAATATCTTCTACTAAAATCCTTGGCATATGAGGGTGTAGTGGAAGCAGTATGTATTCCTGAGTAGGTTCCTTATCTTTTTCTAATGAACCTGCAATATAATGTTCTTGTGTACCTGCATCTACATTAAGCTGATTTTCTATACTAACAGGAATATAGTTCATTGTATGTGTTAGAAAATCAAGTTTAAACATCCAATCAGGACCACTTCCTACCACATTAGGTTGATCTTCAAGAAAATCAATGTGTATGTTCTCTTCTACTCTTTTGGTTCTTTTGTTGTATACTCTAAAAGCCTTACTAGAAGTAGAGTATCCAAGCAAATATTCTTCATCTGATTTCCCATCAAACTTGCCCAAGAGATCTAAGGTGTTCAAAATGGTCAAGGGGCACCCAAACAGTCTCATAAATCTAATACTAGGTGGTTTACCTATTAATAGTTCATAAGGTGTCTTATTTTGAGGTTTGGTCACTAATACCCTATTCAGTACATAGCAAGCAGTGTTTACTACCTCTGCCCAAAATGGGATGGGTAAAAGTGAGTCTGCTAGCATAGTTCTAGCGGCCTTAATTAGGGTCTTATTTTTTCTTTCTGCAACACCATTTTGGTTGTGGGTTATTAGCACACTAAACTCCATTTTTTATACTTTCTTAGAATGAGAATTCATTCATAGCATGGTTCTTAAATTATGTCCCATGATCACTTCTAATGATTTTAACTATATGGTTCAATTGGTTTTCTAAGCCTGTGATAAATTTATAAAGGAGCTCATTTGTTTTCATCTTAGTTTGCTAGAAAAATACCCAATAAATCTGCTGAATATCATAAGTCATAACCAAACAGTATTTTTCTTATTTAAATACATTCTTCTGAGACATTTGTCCAAATAAGTCCATATAAAGTAATTCTAAGGGCTTTCTGATAAGTTCACCGGCGAACTCATGGTGAAGAGGATCACTCCTTGGAGAAAAAGTAATCGAAGTATTATGGATGGATTCATTTGGTTCATGATCGGAAATCACTTCGGGAGCGAGATTATGGGTGGTATCATCACTAAGCAGATTCTCAAGAAAAGTTACGTCTCCTTCTGAATCGAAATAACCTTCCTCAAAATTCGAAGAAACTTCCATGGCTAGAAAAGCATTGATCTCATCAATATCGTCCTCTGGATTGGGACACTCAACCTTATCGGTTAAAGGTGTGTTAAGTAAAACTGGCTCATCTGAAACGTTGGAGTTCTTGTTTACGACATCCTCATCCGTCTCGTTAAAGAGAGGATTTATGTTGCTAGAGGTGAAGTTATCATCAAATTCGAAAAGAGGGCTTGAATAAACTTGAAAATTTTCTTCATGAATGACTTTTTTAGAAAGAGTGAGTTCATCGGCGAACTCCTCAAGATTATCACTAGTCTTCACCGGAGAAGAACTAGGAGGAAGAGCATCGGAATGAGTAGTGGTACTGCCACTAAATGGCTCATCTTTCGAAAAATCAATGACAGAAATAGCGTGAGCAAATTGCTTATTCTTGCTTTTCTCAGATTTTTCAGCATAAAAGACAAGTTCATCGCTTCCTACTCTTAATGTTAATTTTTCTTCGTATAAATCAATGAGAGCTTTTGCAGTGCGAAGGAAAGGTCTCCCTAAAATAATAGGCACTCTCGGGTCAGGTTCAAAATTAACCACAACAAAATCAGCAAGAAAAGTGAAACCATCAACTCTAACTACAACATCCTCGGCTATACCCATTGGGTGCGTAATGGAACGATTAGCAAGCTCGAGTGTCATTCGGGTGGGAGTCAAAGCTCCAAGCCCAAGTTTCTTGTAGATAGAATGAGGTAAAAGATTTATGCTAGCTCCGGAATCGGCTAAAGCACTAGTCCTATCAAGTTCTTGTAGAGCACACGGAATTAGAAATTTTCTTGGATCTTCGAGCTTCTCGGGAACTTTGTTCAAGATGATAGCAGAACATTCAGCATTCACAGTTGTAATGGCGATCTCCTCGAGTTTCTCTTTGTTCCTTAGTAAACCGCTTAACCATTTGTTGAATTTCGGCATTTCGACGAGAGCATCTTTCAATCCAATCTCTAAACGGAGTTGTTTAAACATCTTCAAAAACTGGCTATGTTGAGCACTTGGTTTATCGTTCTCTCTCACTTTCATCCTCTCGGGATATGGAAGTTTAGGTTGATACGAATTAGGCTCTGGCGAATTTGGCTCTTGAACAGTTTTCTTAGCCTTTGGTTTCGGAATTTCAATGGAATCATGATCCTCCGGAGGTGGGACTTGTGCGGTATTTTCTGAACTGGGTTTTTGCACTTTATCCATTGACGTCTCCGGGTTTTGTTCGGGTTCCTTTAGAGGAGTAGAAACAATGGGTGTAGGAACAAGAGGAGTCGAAGGTCCTTCACAAGTTTTACCACTTCGTGTGGTGATAGCATTAACATGCTCACGAGGGTTAGTTACGGTTTGACTTGGAAGAGTACCTGAATTTGAAGATGAAGCGGTGTTGGAAGTTATGAACTTAGAAAGCATTTCCGTTAAATTTGTCATCTGGTTTTGTAAACCTTGGCCTTGATTTTGCATATTCCGTAACACAGCATCATTAGCCTTGACATAATTCTCGAAATCGGTCTTTGAAACACCTTGCATTTGTTGAGGAGGAGCTTGATAAACTGGTGGTTGAATCGTTGGAGGTTGGTAAACTTGTCCTTGGTTGAAGTTACGGTTTTGATTGAAATTGGTACCTCGATTTTGGTTGAAATTATTTCCTTGATTTGGATTGAAACGGTTTTGATTGTTTTGAATCGGAGGAAAACCAGGAGGTCGGATTTGGTTTGAAACCATCGGAGGTCTAGAATTGGAATTTCCTTGATTAAAATTGGCTGCAGCAGCTTGTGAAACGTACTCTTGAATGTTGTCTTGATAAACATTGCCATCGGTGGCTGGACAGTTTTTATAAGAATGAGCACCTCCACAAGTTACACAACTCTGCTCGACCGCTTTTACGGTTGCGGGAGCTTGGGCTTTTTGTTTGTCGATAAGCATAGTCTTCATCAAATTCTTAAGTTCAGAGACTTCGGTTGTAAGAGCAACAACATCTGGTGAAATTCCTGGAGGAAAGAATTGATTAATAAATTTTGAAACAAGATCATCCCATGTCAAAATCGATCGAGGAGGTTCTTTTTCTAGCCAAATCCGGGCTGAACCTTCAAGAGAAAATGGAAAAAGCATAAGCTTAATTGACGTGCTCGGGACGTCCGGGAATCTCATTGTTGAAGTAATCTTATTAAAATATCGGATGTGAGCATGTGGATCCTCTTTATCATGTCCGAAAAACTGTTTGTTTTGAACAAGATTGATCAAACCATGCTTTAACTCAAAGTTAGCATTGATTTCGGGAATTACAATTGCATCCTCGTAACCCTCGGTGGGTGCTTGGAGCAATTGTGCCATTGTCCGGTTATCAGCCATCGGAACTAATGGAGGATTAACAAAAGGTTCTTCTAAATGAAATGGTTGAACAACAGCCGGTTGGCTTTGTTGTTGACGGTTACGGTTGCGGGTTTGAGAACGAGTGCGCATGCACAAAGTAGAAAAAGAAATTTTTAAACTAAATTTAAACTAAATTTTTTTATTTTTTTTTATTTTTTTTATTAAAAACAAACTAAATTAACGGATAACGAGAAGACAACTTAAACCAAATAATCAAATTTACTTCACGGTAGCTCTTAAAAATTTTACTTTTTAAGGTGAGCCGTACTTCGTAAATGACACAAATGGCAAGTTTTTGAATCTTTGGTTCGATTTGGTGATCTATTACAAGTTCGACCGAAATTATTTATGATAATAACTCGATTGAGGATAATATTTGTTGGTGTTCTTTTACCAACTTTGTGTATTTTATTTCTTTTTAAGGACAATTTTTTTATATTTTTGATTTTTGATTTTGATTTTATATTGGATTTTTGAAATATTTAACAAAAATGAAACTTTCGAGGACGAAAGGATCTTCAAACTAAATCAACAAACATAAACGAAGGAATCTCTAACACAAGTCCCCGGCAACGGCGCCAAAAATTGATTGATAGTTTTTATACACTATATTATATTAATACACAAAAGTATAGAGAATAATTCCCAAAGTAGCCCTCTAGGAAAATTCTTATACAAATATATAATAATAATAATATACGTATGTTTACCGGGAAGTATGCTTTCCCGGGTCGTTTCCCCAACGACTTGTGAAATTGATACCACGCTTTAGTTTGGATTATGATTTGAATAAGAGCAAAGATGAATTTGATTATCTATAACTACTAAATAAAAGCAACAAATAAAATGAGAAAAATAAAAGCAATTAAGCTCTTAAACAATTAACCGGAACGAATAAAACGTGACAAATAAGCAAATAAGACGAAATTAAACCCTAAAAATGCAAACTAAATTTCTAAACCTAAAATAAGACAAAAGAAAATTTTAGGAAAAAGAAAAATATTTTTTTGATAATTTTTGAATTTATTAT
Organism: Tanacetum coccineum; assembly: GCA_026074375.1. Lineage (NCBI taxonomy): Eukaryota > Viridiplantae > Streptophyta > Magnoliopsida > Asterales > Asteraceae > Tanacetum > Tanacetum coccineum. The sequence continues at coordinate 57,770 of BQNB010003727.1, forward strand.
GAATTAAAAACTATTTTAATCTAATTAAATCCTAGAAAATAGCAAATAAAGTCCTAAAAATTAAGAAAAATGATTTTTAAACTTAGAAAAGTCTAAAATGATATAAAAACTAAGAAAACTATTTTTAACTATTTTTAAAATTAAAATCCTATTTTTAAAATTAAAATTAAAAGCTTAAAAATGAAATTAAAAATCTAAAAGAGGTGAAAATGATTTTTCTGAATGTAAAACTAAAACTAATTTTTCTAAAACTGAAAACTATTTTTTTGTATTTTTCTGAAAATTATTTCTATTTTTTACGATTTTTCGAAAATTAAATCCTAAGAAAAATGATTAAAAATAATCTACTAGATGGAAAAATGTGAAAAATTCAGGGAAAGTACTAGGTACTAGCAGGAACTAAGGAAACATAAGAATAATCAAAAAGCTACAAAGATAAGCCCTAGAATAAGCTCTAAAAGCTTCGGCTTATTATTAAAAAGGAATTTGAAAATGACTATAAGAGTTACATGAAAAGGAATGAGGTTGGATGAGCTATTGAAGCACAACGGTTAAGGTGTTGGGTGTGTGAGCGTGAGGTGTTGGGTTCGAGTCCCATGCACAACTTTTGCCCGATTTTTTTTTATTTTGAAATCTAAAAGCTAAAAACTTATTAAGCAAAAACATTTCTGAGCACTTTTATAAAAGGAGTATAATGCTTTAAATCTCAAATTAAGCTCCTTAAGAGCTTATAAAGATAGCTGTATCCGAAACAAGGCTTAAAGGGCTTAAAATCTAATTTTTACTTATTTGCTTGCACAAAATTCATTTTAAGCTCAAATTTGAAAACAGAAGAAGTTCCAGGCAGCTTATGATGCATATAAGCTAATCCTAACAAGCTTTCTATACTAGAAACACTTAATGCCAACTAAAATCGATGATCAAAGTAGCAAACTCAAACATTGTATAATGTGATTTTATGGTTTGTTGTTGAATGTGACTATGATCCACTAATGCCATATCTCTATGTTATACACAGCGATTTAATTATTTTACGTTGAACCTACGAGCTCACCAACGTAATGTTGACATTTTCAAGTATCCATTTTCAGGTAATATTAGCGAAGCTCAAGGAGTTAAGACTTCATGGCTAGCGAGACCTTAGGAAATCTTACATTGGAGTCATACTTACTATCGTTTTACTTTTCATATTTTCATACTTAAGATATTTTGATTATGGTACTTTATCATTTTGGATAATGTTTTATATGACTATGTATTGTTATGGTTATGATTAACCTCGATGCAAGACCCCTCTTATGTCAGGTTTCATCATGACATTTTGATTTTTAAATGCATTAAATGATTCTCTATTTTGACATCAATGTGTTGTGACGATTCCTCTCTCGTTACGCCTCGCGTTTTCACCTTGACGGGGTATGACAGATTGGTATCAAGAGCCATTGGTTATAGAGAAGTAGGTGATTTGACATAGACTATAACCTAGGAGTGCTTCATATAGATTGCATAATAGGATCTACGTGTGTTTTGTTTTCTTTTCTAAGATTTTTTACCTTGAATTCTGGTTTCTAAGGCGACGGATCTTTTAGTCATGTCTGCTCCTACTCCTAAAAGAGTACGTTGGGAGATCATTTATCCACCACCTGGACCGAGAAGATACATTGATGCAGAAACTGGCTATAAGATGTTACGGACTACTCACAAATAAGTTAAGTTAGGCCTAATAGTTCCCTTCGAGTTGCCAGCAGATCCGTTCAAAGGAATACCATATGGAGATCCGGATGAAGAACTAGAAGAGGATCCAAAGGAGGATCCAGAAGAAGATCCGGGAGAGGAGCTGAATGAGGAGCCTAAGGAGGCGTCAAAACGGGGCTAAAAAACGTTGCTACTAGACAACACGACACTTACGCTCTGTTCCTAAGTTTTTGAAATGAATGAAGAGAAAATAAGAGTTAAAGATGGGCATAAAAGAAGAGAAGATGAATGAAATTTAATTTTTTATATCATGTTCCTGAGTTAGGAGAGTGATGTGTTTCGAAAGCTTTAAATTTATAAGACCGAGATTATTGGTTATTAGATGGAAACACACGGGTCAAAGTCTAACCCACGTATGTAGTATAATCATTTTAGGTAAGACCAGGTCATCCACAAGGATTTGCATAGTGTCGAATAATCAGTTAAAAAATAAACTATAACAGAAGTGAATTAAACTGAACTGAATTCAATAATGAGAAAGATGACTACTAGGATAATTTCATATAATTCATAAGCAAAGGCAATAGTTACGATCTCAAACTTAGGACTTGAATCAATAAAAGTGTTTTCTCGTCAGAAAATATTTTTACAAATTCACTTGTTTAACTTAAGACTTATGTTTAGTTACCTCGATCAAATGTGTCACTCAAATAATCCAGTTACAATTATATCAAATCTATTTTGTTTATCAACGCAAGTGGATTTCTCGTCATAGACGATAAAGATCATAGACAAATCTTTAAAACTATATAGTTGACAACGGGTCTTTCAACCTATACCGGTGTGAGTATATAATCAAAGTTGATAATCAAAGTTGGTAAGATTAGATACGATAGGATTTTAACATAAGCTTAAGATTAACAAGATCGTAATTATACCAAACGCTTATTCATTATATTATTTTAACCAAGTAGTCATGAGAGATTTAGCCTCTCATGGCTATGAAGTTCATAACAAAAGCAAATAGATAAACAAGAAACATACTATATCCGGGTAAGAATATGGATCAAAATTCCACTGTAACAAGTACTAGATTTCATAGTACACTGAATTTAGGTCAAAGTGTGGCACACTTAGAAGATTATGCGGCGCACTTAGGGTGTAAATGCGAGGAGTATTTAATTTCATTTAATTCTTCTTCATAGACTGATAAGAAGTGCGGTGCGCAAAGTTTTTTATGCAGCGTACTTGTTGATTAAATGCAGCCTTCATTAATTGAACTTTGGGTCTTTTTCAGCTCTAGTCCTTCCTTTTTCTTCTATCTTGATTTTTGATATGCATAAATACTTGAACTTTTTTTATTTTGAGCTCGCGATGACTTCAAGTGAACCTGCACATAATTTATGCTATTAAGTATTAAAAGTTTACGAGAAATGATAAAATATATAAAAATAATGCCTCTAAAACATGTATAATTTAGGCGTTATCAAATCCCTCCACACTTAGTTGTTGCTTTCCCTCAAGCAATTTAAAGCGAGAAAAACAACATTATTTATCGTGACGTAGAGAAATTTTGGATTTACAAGTGATTATTGGTTTAGAAAAATTCTTAGGCTTAAAATCATAACAGAGCACCTCACAAGTGAATGTGTTTGATTTTTAATTCACTCAAGCCACTCAGATAGGGGTTGTAATTGTGAAATCACTCAGATGCGCACACATAATCTAGATAGCATCTTAAGTCAAGGGGAAGCATTGAAGATTTTGTTTCATTTAGAGAGATGATTACATCTCAACTTCTCTAGTTAAGGGGAAGTTCGTACGCGACTTTGTTTGTTTTGTCATCATCAAATAGGGGAAGATTGTTGGGATTCTAGATTTGATGAGACAAAATAAATATAAGAATGAAACAAAAGGACTAAAATTGTAATTACAGAAATCTTCAGGCTGGTGGAGAATATGAAGATAAAGATGAAGATTTTGAAGATATCAGAAGATCTCCTTATAATGATAAAGATACAGAAGATATTAGAAGATATTCTTAAATGTTTTAAATATATTGTTTGTTCTTATCTTCTGTTGTAAGCCTTGATATCTCTCTATATAAAGAGATTATCAGGCATATGGTTTAGATATCCATCCATAGAAAACTAGAGCTCTCCCAATGAGAGTCTAGATAGTTAGATAGCAAGTCGACTGATGAGAGTCGAATAGTACACCATAGTTAGTTGGTGTAGCCCCAAATTATAGTTGGGGTAATAGGGAAATCGTTCAATAAAGAAAACCTTGTGATAACATTGATTGTGTTCTTATAATTCTGCTGTGCATATTCAATCATTGTTATTGTTTATTCTAGATATATAAGATCTAATCAATCTTGAGCTATAAACGGTCTTATCAATTGGTATCAGAGCAAGTGTGCTCGTGATCTAGGATGTTACAAGGTTTATGTACTGAATTTTGTAAAGAAAAGAAGATGTATTGGATTTTGATGGCTCATGTTGAATTACTAAACCTTTTTTTAGGTTTTCATTATAGTCACTACTATAGGATCTGGTGCATTACATGTTTTTATAACATTCTGATTTGTAAAGGATCCATGGTGTTACTAGTGATGGTGAGTCACCCACATGGGTGATGATGAACCCTAGTAGCACATGATTTGTACTGCTACTTTCTATGTTAATACTTCTGTTGTGTTTGAAGAGAGATGGAAAAAGATATGCGTACATGATAATATACATGTTGTTCGTGACAAAGAGATCTTTTTAATGAATGAAAATATTTATTATAAAGAAAAAAGATGATTTGGTTATTCGTGAGTAAATGTGGAAGCGATTCTTGATGTTGCTAACTTTTGAAATTGTTTCCATATATTGTAAAAGGTATTGGTTATGATCTGGCAATGGAAGTTATGATTAGTGATCGTGATTGAATGAGAAATCCATAATATTTAGGGATTCTGATTTATTCCCAAAATAAAACTTCCTGTATATTCATAATTATTAGCAGGTTTATTGGAGCGTATTATTTAAGCTACTGATTTTATGGAAGGTTATATTCCCATGATTTGTGCTCCTGGTTATTGGTCATAGGTATTAAAACTGTTAGGATTAAAACAGTTTTTAGTACTGCTCGGTTTGTTGATTAGTACTGCTTGAAGCAGTTTATACTGCTAGGGTATTTGTTTTTAGTACTGCTGGTATCTCATTAATACTGCTTGCCAAATGTTTGTACTTCCAGAATCTGTGACAGAATAGCAACGACTCAAGGACAGTTAAAAGTGTCACTAATGGCTTGGGAGGAAGGAGACCAGAGTTAGTGACAGCCTCGTGACAGTTTGGTGATAGATAATGTGTCGCTAAGAGCAGTTTAGTAACGGCTTTCTGACAGAAAAAGCGTTGCTAATTGGTTTGGATGCTTTGTACTGTTAGCGTTACTCAGTTAGTACTGCTGGGCTAGATTTTTAGTACTGCTAACATTGTCCGATATGGGACAACAGTCGTGTTTGGATCTCGGATAGAACTATTTATAACAACAGTTTATTCTTATTGATTTTATGGCTAGGTTTGGAGATTTATTAAAGAGGTGATTACGAAGACAATTAAATATTGCTTATTTGATGTTGTAGTTGAGTTTCACAGATGTGTGTTCTTATCATATCTTAAAGTTGTGGTTGGCTTTTAAGATAACTTGTTCGTGCTTACAATGGTGTGACGAAGACTTGTCAAAATCTAGCAAAAGTGTGTGATTTTTCTTATAGGTGCTTAATGCTCACATTTGCTATCACTTAGTATGTGTCTCATAGAAGATGAGGATTTTTGTCAAGAGGTTGCGGTCTACTTATATTTCACAGATTTATTTATAAGTTCGACGTCACGTGGATAGTGCAAGACATAAGACACAAGTTTGGGAGATTCTACTTCTTCATCAAATTCGTTATACTCGATTTTCTTCATCAGTAATCACTACATAGAGCCTATAGAGTTCGAGATTTAAGAGATGGTAAACATATTGGTTTCAGGGGAAGCTTATTGATTAAATGTTTAACCATCTACATGCACCACTTGAGGGGAAGTGTTTCGTTACTACTGCTAGTCATTTATTACTACTGCTAGTTTATATTTCTACTGCTCAAAGTCATTTTTCGTATTATGCTTCATGGCGGGTATTTTGAGTATTGGAAGGCTGGATTAGTAGTTGTGGTATATGGTTTGTAGCTGTTATGATCCAAGTTGCATATCTACAGAAGACCCCTATTGGATGAAGACAAAAAGGGGAAGAAGATTACAGGTTTATTGATTTGCAGCTTATTATGTGTGGTGACATGTTCAAGGAGATCTTAAGTCAAGGGGAAGCATTGAAGATTTTGTTTCATTTAGAGAGATGATTACATCTCAACTTCTCTAGTTAAGGGGAAGTTCGTACGCGACTTTGTTTGTTTTGTCATCATCAAATAGGGGAAGATTGTTAGGATTCTATATTTAATGAGACAAAAGGAATAAAAGAATGAAACAAAAGGACTAAAATTGTAATTAAAGAAATCTTCAAGTTGGTGGAGAATATGAAGATAAAGATAAAGATTTTGAAGATATCAGAAGATCTCCTTATAATGATAAAGATACAGAAGCTATTAGAAGATATTCTTAAATGTTTTAAATATATTGTTTGTTCTTATCTTCTGTTGTAAGCCTTGATATCTCTCTATATAAAGAGAATCATAGGCGTGTGGTTTAGATATCCATAGAAAACTAGAGCTCTCCTAATGAGAGTCTAGATAGTTTGATAGCAAGTCGACTGATGAGAGTCGAATAGTACACCATAGTTAGTTGGTGTAGCCCCAAATTATAGTTTGGGTAATAGGGAAATCGTTCAATAAAGAAAACCTTGTGATAACATTGATTGTATTCTTTTAATTCCGTTGTGCATATTCAATCATTGTTATTGTTCATCTTAGATATATAAGATCTAATCAATCTTGAGCTATAAACGATCTTATCAATAGCTACCATAGGCTCGTGCATGACACATAAACATGTCCAATCGAGCATAACTTGGAACTGATGAGGGTGAATAGCATTTACTAATCTTTGTGCCAAAAACTTAAGCCTTAAACTCTAAACTTTATTTCACTCTTTTTTATACCAAATGATAACTAAGGCTTGGCACCGGATTTCTTTCTTTCAAGTTTGATTTCTTCAGTGGAGTAGCACTAAAAGGGAGTGCTGCAGATACAGAAACTTGCGGGAATTCATTTCACATCATAACATATGATATAAATCTTTACTTAGGTCTAGTAAATGATGATCAAGCACAAGTTCTAGAGCTACTAAATTACTGGCTCACTAAAATATAATTTTCATCCAATACCATTGTTCCAGAAAAGGTAACAAATCACAAATACATAGCCATAACGACGGATGAGACACTCGCAATTGCATTCAAACCTTAACTCGAATAAGCTAAAGTCATCAATTATCTTAGGTACCAAAGGTGGGTACCTGAATATTTCTAAGGCTTAAAAAATTCTCATAATTTAGTGGGCTGGTTTTCTGCTAGTTATGATGTCAATCCGGGTGGATTTGCCTTACTAAGAGCATTTTTTATTTCTGGAGGAAAGCATATATTAATTTTTAAGGATTTTCATAAAATATCAGTTGGAAAAAAAATTTGGCAGGGCAAACATGGAGAGATTTGATTAATTTTTCCTATTTGGCTCCCCTCTACACTTAAGTTAAACATTGCCCTCAATGTGATAACTGATAAACTAGAAAATAGGGAAAATTAAGGAAAAATGGTACTTTCCGGGGCATAGAGAAATGTAGCTGCGAAAGAGCTATCCTTGAGTATACTTCATAATTTTTCAGATTTGGGCTATATTACCTGCATAAAAGTAAACACATAAAAGCACACAAAAAGAAAATATTTTTATTGTTTTGTTTTTTTAGAAAAAAATAAAGGAAATGAGTAGAGTTGTATGGAGGAGAGACTCCTCCACGCTTAATAAAGCACGGGTTGCCTCTCGAGAAGCGCTTAATTTTTAAGAGAGTCGTTAGCTAGACTCCTGCTTCTGGAGCTCATTCTTTCGGAAAGAAGGGAGTAACTGCTTCCCTTTTGTTACCATAATCTTCTTCTTCATGATATAGCTTGAGTCGATGGCCGTTAACAATGAATGTTTTTTCCATTTTTTCCGTATAGTTCAACATATCTGGATCGATATTGATGTTTTACTACGTATGGTCCCAGCTAGCGAGATCTAAGCTTCGGCTGTTTAAATTTATATTTTGAATAAAAGAGTAACACTTTGTTTTCGTGTTTGAATTCTTTTCTTATCTTGAGTTTCTTGTCATGCCAGACTTTGGTTCTTGCCTTGTATAGACGAGAGTTTTCATAGGCTAGATGTCGAAATTTATCTAACTCGTGCAATTGAAACATTCACTTCTCACCAGCAGCGATGAGATATGGGTTACATTTTTTCAAGGCCCAATATGCATGGTGTTTAATTTCAAATGGCAGGTGGTAGTTTTTACTGTATATGAGCTTGTATGGTGTTGTTCCAGTTGGTGTTTTCTAAGCTGTTACGAAAAGCCCACAGAGCGTCATCAAGTTTTCTTGACCAGATAGCGGGATTGTTTTTAACAATCATTTCAAAAATTCTTTTAAGAGCTTTGTTTGTGTTTTCAACTTGATCACTTATTTGAGGGTGGTATGATGTAGAGAATTGATGGTTAACTCCATATCTTTTCATAGTTTTTTCCATTATCTTATTGCAGAATTAAGTTCCTCGGTCGCTTATGAGAACTTTGGGCATTCCGAACTGGCAGAATAGTTTCTTCAGAAAAGTAATAACAAATCTGGCATCGTTTGTTGGTAGAGCTTGTGCTTCGGCCCATTTTGATACATAGTCGACAACGACTAAAATGTTTTTGAATCTGTATGATTTTGGAAAGGGTCCCATAAAATCGATACCCCATATGTAAAAAATTTTGCATACTTGAATGTTGTTTAAGGGCAACTCATCACATTTTGAAATATTTATTTTCTTTTGACATGCTTCGCAAAGGCGAACTTGAGTATGAGCTTCTTTGATGATGGTCGGCCAGTAGAAACCTAAGTCTAAGACTTTTTTAGCTGTGGTGTTTGGTCCATAATGTCCACCGGTCGGTTCATGGTGACATTGATCTAAAATGGTTCAGGTTTCTGGTCCAGAGATACAGTGTCTGATCATACCGTCAGAACATACTTTGAAGAGGTAGGGTTCCTCCTAGAAGTAATGTTTGAGGTCTGAGAAAAATTTGTTCTTTTGTTGGTACGCCATTCCTTTAGGTATGATATCACTTACTAAATAATTTGCAAAGTCTGCAAACCATGGCTCATCTTCAATGTTCATTTCCATGAGAGTTTGTCTGGTAAAGTTATCGTCGACTTCACTATTATCACTTGTTTCATCATTTTCAATACTAGATAAGTGATCGGCGGTAATATTTTTTGTACCTTTTCTATCTTTAATTTCGATATTAAATTCTTGTAAAAGCAGTATCTAATATATAAGGCGTGGTTTAGCATCTTGTTTCTTGAATAGGTGCCTAAGAGCTGAGTGATCAGTGTGCACGATCATCTTTGATAATACCATAGAGGATCGAAATTTGTCAAAAGCAAAGACTACATCCATAAGTTCTTTTTCAGTGATTGTATAGTTCTGCTGAGATGCATTAAGAGTTTTGCTTGCAAAGTATATCGGGTGAAAGTTTTTACCATCTTTTTGACCTAAGATTGCTCCAACTGCGAAATCACTTGCATCATACATGAGTTCGAACGGAAGATTCCAGTTTGGACTTACTATCACAGGAGTACATGTGAGCTTTTCTTTTAATAACTTGAATGCAGTGTGGCATTCATCATTGAGTTCGAATGGAGTATCTTTTTCGAGCAACTTTGTGAGAGGAAAGCCGATTTTTAAGAAATCTTTAATGAATCTTCGGTAGAAACCAGCATGTCCTAGAAAGCTTCTAATACCTTTGATATTAGTAGGGGGTAGAAGTTTAGAGATTACTTTGATCTTTGCTTTGTTGACTTCGAGGCCTGCTTCGATCACCTTGTGTGCAAGCACAATTCCTTCTTTTACCATGAAGTGACATTTTTCTAAGTTAAGGACAAGATGTGCATCTTTGCAATGTTGAAGCATTTTATCAAGATTGTTTAGGCAGTGATCAAAAGAGCTTCCAAAGATGGAGAAATCGTCCATGATCACTTCGACTGATTCTTCGATCATATCATGAAATATGGCTAGCATACACCTTTGAAAAGTAGCTGGAGCATTACATAAACCGAAAGGCATTCTTCTATACGCGTATGTACCAAAAGGACATGTGAACGTTGTTTTTTCTTGGTCCAAAGGATCGATTGGTATTTGAAAATATCCAAAAAAAACCATTAAGGAAATAGAAGTATTTATTTCCTACGAGTCTTTCTAACATTTGATCCATAAATGGCAAAGGAAAATGGTCCTTCACGGTTGCTTTATTTAGTTTGCGATAGTCAATACATACTCTCCAACCTGTAACAGTTCTTGCTGGGACAAGTTCATTTCTTTTGTTAGTAACAACTTTGATACCACCTTTCTTCGGTACTCATTGAATGGGGCTTACCCAAGGGCTATCGGCGATTGAATAAATGATACATGTATCGAGCAGTTTAACTACTTCTTTTTTCATAACTTCTTGCATGTTTGGGTTAATCTTCTTTGTTTTTGAACAACTGGTTTTTTATATTCTAGTAGTTGAATTTTATGTTTACAAAAAGATGGACAGATTCTAGGAATGTTTGTGGTTTTCCAAGCAAAGGCTTGTTTGTGTCTTTTAAGAATGGATACCAACTTGTTTTTGTTTTCTTCAGAAAGTTAAGATGATATGATAACAGGAAGAAAAGAGGGTTCTTCCAAAAATACATATTCCAAGTTATTAGGAAAAGGTTTGAGTTCAAGATCTGTAGGAGGTTCTTCAAGAGATGTTTTAATTTTGTAACCGGTGTTAAAAGTGATTTTTTAAATGGTGGTTCTTTGGTGTCGGATTCGGATTCAGAATTTTCATCGGCAGTCATTGCCATGAATTCATCAAATTTAGCAAAGAGTTTTTCTTCTAGGATGATTCCTTCGATGGAATGGAGGATTTCGCTACCTTCGTCTTCTTCTAAGATTTCGTCGATGACGTCAATAGTGAAACACGTATCATCATTTGAATAGGAATGTTTCATAGCAGTATCAATGTGAAAGATCATTCGTTCAGTTCCAACTCCGAGATTGAGTTGCTTCTATTTGAATCGAATTACTGCATCGGTAGTGTGAAGAAAAGGTCTTCCTAAGATAAGGGGAACTTTACTGTCTTCTTCCATTTCTAGAATAACAAAATCAGCATGGAAGGTGAATTTACCAACTTTAACGAGCATATTTTTAGCTATTCTAACAGGATATTGGAATGATCTGTCGGCTAATCTTACGCTTATTTTGTTGTGTTTGAGTGTTTCGAGAGATAAATTCGCGTATAAGGAATATGACATAAGGTTAATGCTAGCACCAAGGTCGGCTATAGCATTTCATGAGAAAGCTTTGTTGAAATTAAATGGAATAAGAAAACTTCCAGCGTCTCCAAGTTTTGGTGGAACCTTGTTTTGAAGTATCGCAGGACTTTCATCGCTCAGGAAAGCGGCTGAGATTTGTTTGATTTTGTGTTTATTATTTACAAGTTCTTTGAGAAATTTGCCATAGTTGGGAATTCCGGCTAAAACATCGACAAGAGGTACGTTGATTCGAATAGCTCGGATCATGTCAAGGAATTTTCCATATTGAGCTTCCATTTTCTCTTTTCTGAGGCGTTAAGGATATGTAATTTTTGGTTTGTATGGTTTAGGCGTTGGTGTTTCTTTGGCTGGTTTGGGGTTTTAGGTTTAAGTTGGGGTGTAGGTTCATCATCTTCGTCATTGCTATCGAAGTTGATAGGAGTTTCAGAATCGTTTTGTTGATCGTTTGGGTTATCTGGTGGGTCATAGGATTTACCACTCCGTGTAAATATGGCATTCACATGTTCGTTTCGAGCTTGTGGTGGTTGGTAAGGTTTAGATGAACTACCTTTTGGGTTAGGTTGAGTGTTACTAGGAAGAGATCCAGAAGGTCGACCAGATTGCTTGTCAGTAAGTCTGTCGAATTTAGCTTCGAGATTTTGGATTGACGCTTGATGGTTTTTGGTTGTTGTTTCGAGTTTGTTTTTGAGATCCATGAAAGTATCTTTGACAAAAGAGTTGGTCGAGTGTTGAGCTTTTATGAAATCGCTTAGTTGGTTTTGAAGGTCGGGTTTATCATCAAAGTAAGATTGATAGTTGTCTCTGTAACACCCCCATTTTTATATATCAAAGCAGAAGGGTCATTTGGGGTGCTACGTCATAATATAACAA
>BQNB010003727.1:73419-104358 GCA_026074375.1 Tanacetum coccineum
TATGAATTTAAAAATTTTAGTTATCATTTATTTATTTATATTATATTAATTATATATTATTATAAAACTGGTTTGGTTCGGTTTGGTTCGGTTTTTATTGTTCGGTTTTTGAACAAAAACCGAAACCGAACCGAAATTTTTCGGTTTTTGAAAAATTAAAAACTGAACCATCGTTTTCTAGATTCGATCGGTTTTTTCGGTTCGGCTTTTTCGGTTTTCGGTTCAGTTTTGGTTTTTTCGGTTTCTTCTGCTCACCCCTAAATTAAACGCATACCAATAACTATTATTATATGAGAATTCAGCCAAAGGTAAGTGCTTATCCCAGCCACTATAAAAGTCAATCACGCAAGCACGCAACATGTCTTCCAATGTCTGTATCGTTCTTTCACTTTGACCATCAGTTTCAGGATGGTAAGCAGTGGTCATATCTAAATTCGTCCCCAATGACTTTTGAAGAGATCTCCAAAACCTTGATGTGAAACGAGGGTCTCGGTCCGAAATAATCGACACGGGCACGCCGTGCCTACAAACAATCTCCTTTAAATATAATCGAGTAAGCTTCTCCATTTTATACTTCTCATTCATCAGAATAAAGTGAGCAGATTTAGTCAATCGGTCAATAATGACCCAAATTGAATCATATCCAGATGGTGTTCTTGGAAGCTTTGTAATGAAATCCATTGTAATTCTCTCCCATTTCCAAACAGGAATTTCCGGCTGCTGAAGTAATCCTGACGGCTTTTGGTGTTCAGCCTTGACTTTAGCACATGTCAAGCACTTACTGACATATGTCGCAATGTCAGCTTTCATATTCGGCCACCAGTATAACTTCCTCAAATCATGGTACATTTTATCCGACCCAGGATGAATGGAATATTTTGATTTATGAGATTCCAACATGATTAGACCTCTCAATCCTCCAAATAATGGTAACCATACTCGTCCTTTCAGATATTTCGTACCATCGGATCTAACTTCAAATGGCTCCCCTTCGCCACGAAATCCTTCGGCACCAATATTTTCCTCCTTGCACGCTTCAACTTGTGCATTCTGAATTTGCTCGGGTAAATTGTTATGTACCGTTACCACTAAAGCACGCACTCGAATCGGTTCCTTATCCTTCCTGCTCAACGCATCAGCGACAACATTCGCCTTTCCCGGGTGATAACGAATAACACAATCGTAATCACTCAGAAGTTTAATCCATCTACGCTACCTCATATTTAGCTCTTTTTGATCCAAAATATATTGTAGTCTTTACACTTAGTGCCGTACAAATAATGTCTCCATAGTCGAAGAGCAAAAACCACCGCTCCTAATTCCAAGTCATGGGTCGTATAATTTTCTTCATTCTTTCTAAGTTGCCTAGAGGCGTACGCAATCACCTTTTCTCGTTGCATCAAAACAGCTCCAAATCCTTTAAGGGACGCATCACAATACACAACAAAGTCTTCGCTTCCTTCGGGTAGTGATAATATTGGCGCACTACACAATTTCAGCTTCAATGTTTGAAATGCCTCCTCTTCGTCGTCGCCCCACTGAGGGGGTATGTTGGACCTATATTTCTGAGTGAGTTTAGTTAATGGTTTGGATATTAGAGAAAACTCCTTAATAAACCTTCGATAATAACCTGCCAAACCCAAAAATTGTCGCACTTCTATTGGTGTAGTCGGTGCAGCCCAGTTTTTAATGGCTTCGATCTTTGCAGGATCAACATGAACTCCACTACTATCAATCACATGGCCAAGGAATTGTACGAAATCAAGCCAAAAATCACATTTTGAAAACTTAGCGTACAAATTTTCACTCCTTAGCAAATTCAAGATAGTCTGCAAATGTTCACCATGTTCTTCTTTATTTTTTGAATAAATCAGAATGTCATCAATGAATACAATCACGAATTTATCAAGATACGGCTTGCACACGCGATTCATCAAATCCATGAATACTGCAGGTGCATTAGTAAGTCCAAAAGGCATTACTTGAAACTTATAATGTCCATAACGAGTTCTAAACGTTGTAATTGGAATGTCTTCCTCGCGGATACGAAGTTGATGATAACCAGACCGTAAATCAATCTTCGAATAAACACTAGAACCTTGCAGCTGATCAAATAAGTCATCAATCCTCGGTAATGGATATCGATTCTTGATCGTCAACTTGTTTAATTCTCGGTAATCAATGCACATTCGGAACGATCCATCCTTCTTCTTTACGAACAAGACCGGAGCTCCCCACGGTGACGAGCTCGGTAGAATAAAACCTGTCTCCGACAACTCTTGCAGTTGCTTGGACAATTCCTTCATTTCGGATGGTGCTAAACGATATGGCGCATGCGCCATAGGTGCATCACTGGGAATTAGATCAATACGGAATTCAACTTGCCTGGGTGGCGGAAGTCTAGGTAATTCTTCGGAAAATACCTCAGGAAAATCTCGGATAACTGGAACATCTTCTAATCACTTCTCCTTCGATTCTTGCTTGGTTACTTGAGCTAAGAATAGCTTACAACCATTCTCGATATACTTTCGAGCTTTAATGCAAGAAACAATCTTCAATCGGGAATTATTTCTATCGCCTTCGATAACCAACATCTTACCCTCCAGGGGAATTCTAACCTTTTTCTCTCCACATAAAATAGCGGCATCATATCGTGATAACCAATTCATCCCAATAATGATATCAAAACTTCCTAGTTCTATTACCATTAATTGGATCGGAAAAGAACGGTTTAAAAGATTAAGTGTACACCCTATTAACACATTATTGGTGCTTACTACTTTTTCATCGGCCAATTCGACTTTATAGCAAGTATCTAACTCAACTGGTTCAATATCAATAAGGGTACTAAAATTTGTAGACACAAAACTTTTATCGGCACCCGAATCAAATAAAGCAGTAGCATATCGATTATTGAGTAAGAATGTACCAGTAACGACTTTCGGATCTTGCTGAGCATCCACAGCTCCCAACTTGTAAATAGCTCTACGATTATTTCCACCTTGTCCATTCTTTTTCAACTTAGGGCAATCTCTCTTTCGGTGACCCTTTTCATTGCAATTAAAACAAGTCACATCTTTTCTGTCGAGGCTCCAACAAGCAGCAGTCTTGTGCCCCAACTTACCACACTTACCACATTTCCAACAATCCCCAGCATGCTTCTTATTCTTGCACTTTGGACAAACTTCGTTGTCATTCGGAGCAGCATTGGTCATAGTTCCAACATTATCCCTTCTTTTGTTTTGCCGACGATTGTAATCGCGTCGGTTGTCACCACGACCACCACGATCCCCTTCACCTTTCCTCTTTTCACCCTCAGAAGCCTCATCAGTCTTGTCTTGTATTATTTGTCCCATGAGCTGATAAGCCATACGGACAGCCTCATCAATACCAGCAGGCCTCGATGATGTCACATCACCACGTATATTCTTCGACAACCCACGAATATATTGCTCCACCTTCACCTGCTCAGACTCCACCATTCTAGGATACAACAAGACCAATTCGTGGAATCGGTTTGTATACCCATCAATATTAGTCCCTTTTAACTTCAAGTTGTACAATTCTTGCTCCAGCCTTTGCAACACACTTCGAGGACAAAATTCCTCGGTCATCCACTTTCTCACCTCAGTCCATGGAGTACCATTAGCAGCATCAATACCCATGGAAGCAATCCTTCCATTCCACCAAGTCAATGCACGACCTTGGAGAGTAGCAGTTGCAAATTTCACCTTATCCCTTTCCTTGCAATCACTGATTCAAAACACAGATTCTAGTTTCTCAAACCACTGACATAATCCCACGGCACCTTCGGTGCCTTTAAAAGGTTGTGGGTCACACTTCATGAATGTTACGTAAGTACACCCAGTAATTTTGGGCGCTGCCGGTCCGACACCACCGACTCCAGCACCACCGGCTCCACCACCACCGGCTCCACCACCACCGGCTCCACGGTTCATATTTGCCATAAATTCAGCCATAGATGTGGCAACTTGTTCCCTAATAACCTCGCGCATACGTGCCTCAGACATTGCTTTTGGCGGCATGATCCTGTTACAACACAAATCAAATCATAATGAGTATTCATTCGATGATTGTATTAAGCAAAGGAACAATTTAGAAGAAACAAGAAAAGAAAGGTAACAACAACACAACATAGAATTAGAACCAAAAGATAGTCATTTCATTAATCACAAACAAGTTACAAGTTGCATTGTCATACATTACACGTCATCATCTAATGCTATCCAACTCCAAAAGACTAGTTCTACTAACTGACATCGCAGTTTAGTTAGTGATTTACAAAAGATACTACTAATGATAAACTAATCTACTAAGAGTCACTAGGTGGTCCACGTGGCTCGGAAGGTCCCTCGGTCCCATCAGAAGTAGAGTTCTTCGATTTCTTTCTCGGACGCTCGGTATCCTCATCATCAGATGGCGGCTTCAGAACAGCCCCTATACGAACCATATCCAAGTAAAACATCTTATTCCACACTCGAGACTCATGCAACCTCCTCTCAGCAGTCTCACGCTCCATACGAGCCCACACCAACTTAGTCTCAGTCTCAGCCAATCTTTTCTTCAATGTGGCATTCTCCCCACTCTCCAATACCGACATCCTCTCGAGAACATTACCCAAAGCACGCTCGACATTTTCCAAATCATGATTAAGTAACTCCCTTTCTTTTTCTCCGATTTTATTCTTGGATTTGAGAAGAGCAATCTCAGTTTGGCACGTACCCAACTCAGCCTCCATAACTCTAGCTTGTGCACGTGATGCCTCTAAATCACGCCTTAAGGCCCACGGTGCTAATCCATCAACATGAGATGAGTCACGAGCAGAAGATGACTCTCCTACCTCAAATAAGCCCCTCGGAAAGTCGCGAATAGCATAAGGCTTTTGGGTAATAGTCCCAACAGTAGCCTCGGGTACAACATCGACCTCCTCGTCCTCTGACTCAGAATCAGATGACACAGAATCAGATGACACATCTCCAGGTGGCGGGGTTTTGTCACCCTCCACCTCATAAGGAAATATCAACTCAGCATCATCCTCGAGCTCAATATCAACATCTTCCTCGGGTTCCTCTTCAGGATCTTCTTCAGGATCTTCTTCGTCATAATCAACCAAATCAATATCGTCGGGAATGTCAACCATTTCGTTGGGTTCACTTCGGGAATAGCTTCATTCAGCTCGTTAAGATGATTAGGGTTCTCCATGACAATCTGTGTCGTATAAATATCTCGTATTAGTATTAAAATAATTACATATCTAACATTTATATTCAAATAAATGAAAATTTCATATTATAACATATATATTAAAACATGCTAAAAAGTCAACAATAATGTTGAGTGATTCCATAGAGTTTATATATATATATATATAATAAATTTCGAACACAAGTATCATTTCTCAAAATCATCAAGACATAACGATGTGGATCAGACAAAGTTATAGGGGGATTATTATAAGCCTCATGACATTGAACCACCACATCTAAAAAAGAATGCCCGCAATACACCCTCTTCTATGAGAGCATATTACTCTCTATACAACGAAATTTGTGGTGTCATTCTTTGACACATGACGATAGCCATCATCATGATTGGAGGTGCAACCTTCAAAAAGATTATTTCATTGGGAATAAGCGTCTACCATTACCGGTAGTCTAACAATTCATGATTTCCGCGGGTCCTTTTATCTAGCGAGTTAAGCAAACCTTATAATAATCAAGGCTACTAGCATACATTCGGTGTCCGATTTTTATCTATTTTTAAAAACAATCATGTTAGTCCCCCTCACTAGTTTATAAAAACAAATTAAAGGTATTAAAATGGCGAGGCTATGAACTCACTAGTGAATGTCGAAAGAGAAATAGCGAATAAAAAAAATGAAAAAGAACTTTGGAGTAAGGCGTGCGATCAAACCAAGACCTATAACAATAGTAACGATCTTAGGTTTCTAGTCGGTAATAATTAACGAAAACTCAAAATAAGTAAATTTTATAAGTATAACAATATTACACATGAGATCAAGTTATATGATGTAAAGTATTTTAAATACTTAAGCTTTTACATATTTTTAATTTTGCCAACAATTAAGCCATTTCAACTAGTATTGACTATAATAGCCAAAACAAGCTATTACGCCCATCAAGCAATCCACTTCAAGCCCTTTTATAATATTATCTTTCAAGATCAGGTCTTAGAACCATTAATATGTCCCAATGGGTTGGCCTAATGCAAATTCCAAAAAGTCAAATTTGCTTCATTGGCCTAGTGGTACAAAATGCCTACGTCTATTTAAAGCTCATAAACGACTTTTTATTTTAAGAAGTTTTCTCGGGTTCCAGGGTCGGGTTATTATTTAGATCAGTATATTAGCCTTTTAAAACTCCCAAGAAGTGGGTCCTACCACCTCGGGTTTTAGTCATAAAACCATTGTACAAAAATAAGAGATTCTGGTTTATAAGAAATTTGTATACTTTTGTGTTACAAAAATAGATTTAGTAAATTTACAAACCAATGAACAGGTATAATTTATATAATTTATAGTGCATGCTTTGTATATTTAAGTCCACTTTACAATTGTAAACTCCCCTTTTTAGTTCATCTTCTAGTCATAAACATCTACAAAGGGTTACTTTTTATACATAAAGATCATTTACAATGTTTCGGACAAGGTAAATGTTCACTTAGTTCATCGCGAGTAGAAAATAGAACAAGAGTCAGGAGCCGTTTAATTAGATCAACAAAAGTTCATACCTAACATTTTTAACGCCATTTACCAACCGTCAAAGAAGATGGTTGACTACCAATTGATTCAGAATCTATATGACTATTAGCTACAACCCATATATTCACTTTTTAATGGGGTTCAGTTCGTAAATGTGACTTTTATACATAATCGTATAAGCATGACCTGAAGTTGACTAGTTTTAGTGTTTTTGGATCATAACTCATTCATTATTTATCATCTATAAAGTGATCCAAATTGCCAAATGTATCATAAGAAAATTAATCTATAGACCTCATGCAATCAAATCCAACCTCAACCTTCTGAGAATTATGAAATTTACGTTTCATTACAGCCTATAAATTCTATACATTTCTCACTAGTTTTAATGGTCATTCTTGTTTAGATCTAACCCAGATCAAAAAAATGCATGCATTAACACTTATTTCTTGCTTCATCATACAACAACATATACAAATAAATTTGGAAATCAAAATAATAACTTAAACAAAGACTCATTAAACTTTTACCACAAGAAGTTAGAAAGATCCACAATGATCAAAATAAGAAGAAGGATTGATGGAGCTTCAATTCTATCTTGATCCTTACCCAAGAATATTGACCACCCATTTTCTTACCTAAATACTTTATAAAAACCCTTATAATTTCAGCCCCAAAGTTTACAAAACCTTCCTTGAAAACCCTTTTTAATCACCTCCAAGGTATAAGAAACACACTAGGTAGTCATATTCACTAGTGGGTTTGTTGCTATTGATCTTTAATTTAAAAATGTGTGTTAGTGTAGCATCCAAAAGGAAGGGAAGAGAGCAATGCCAATTTTGTTTGATACTATGGAATTGTGTGTGTTATTTTGGTCAAAATGGCCTTTTAATGTTTAGAGTACATTGCCAATGTAATAAACCTGAGGCAAGATTTGATCACCAATGGGACACCTCATCCCTTGGTTGAACCTCCCTAATGGGGTGTTATTTAGGTGGGTGAGTTGTTTATACTTGCCCCATAATTTGGATAAATACGGGTATTATCAAAGAGTCCGATATTTTAAAAAGTAAGCTACGTAAAGGTTTTTAACGAAAAATACGATAATGCACGTAAATCGAAAAATAAAACGAAGTAATAGAATCATTTCTATGGCATTTTTAAAAATATAAGCGTCGATTTTTAACGTAGAAGTCGTCCGTTCATTCAACGTCACCTAAATTACAATGTAAGCCCTAATTCCTCGTTTATCCCGTGAAGTTCATATCTCAACATAAAAATGAAAATTATAATTAATACTCGAGAATAAAATAACGACAAAAAATTGATGGATTGTCACAGTCTGTATCTTCATATCCTGGTGGTTGACATACATACACCTCTTCTTCAATCTTCCCCTAGAGAAAAGCACTTTTTACATCCATTTGATACACCACAAAATCCTTTAAATGGAAGCATAAGATCAAATAGCCTAATTGCTTCAATTCTTGCAACTTTGGGCAAAAAACATATCATAGTCAATCCCTTCTTCTTGTAGAGATAACACTTGAGCAACCACCTTGCTTAAATTCTTATCAGAATCCCTCTTTCATCCTTTTTACTTCTGAAAACCCATTTAGTCCTATAGCCCTTTTCTATGTTAAATATACAAAAGTCCAAACTTCTTGTAACTTGAATTGTAGAAGCTCTTCTTGTAAAGCCTCTATCCAGCTTGGATCCTTTAATGCATAAATTACCTTTTTGGGTTCTTCCTATGATAAAAAGCAAGCAAACAAGCAGTTTTGAAGGTCTTTATGATTTGTTCTTTGTTGAATAGTACTAACAAATCCATGTGCCTCTAAATTCTTTGACATATTTCTTGTTTGTGTAGAAGATTGCAAATCTCCAATTACTTGGTCAAGAGGATGATCTTTATGAATTCTTGTAGTTGGAATAGGACTGACTTGGATTGTTGTATCCAAATTGTTCATGTCAGCCTTTGCACCAACATCTTCATCATCTTAAAATATGTTATAATCTTTCAATTCAGGCATATTTGGATCAAGTGGAAGTTCAATGCTTGTTTTTCCACCAACAACATTAACTTCATTTATGCTAGCAGCATTAACATTGTTAGTGTTGTTAACATTATCTTCCTTCTCTTGATCAATACCTTCACTATCTTTTCTTGAATCTTCATCAACCTTCTTTCCATCATCACTTGAAGGTTTGGATCCATCATCTTGAGAAACTCATTAGGTCTTGGTAAATATCGTGGATCTGCAAGCCATAAATGGTAGAAAAATTTATTTTCTACAATTTTTCTGTCCTTTTCTAGCTTGACCTGCATTATCACTTGCTTTTGTACCTACAAAACCATTAGACTGTGTACCTGCAACAATTGGCTCATAATTCATTGTTCTTGTTAGTGCATCAATATCAAATAGCCAATCTGGTCCACTACCTACAACATTAGGTGTACTTATCACTGAACCTAATATGCAAGTTTTCTTTCCACTATCCTTGTTCACTAATGAATAACTCAAAGGCTTTACTATTCAAATAGTATCCAATAAAGAAACCTTTCAATTAGCCTTACAACAAATTTTTCCTAAGTGAACATCATATTAATAAAGGTAACATACCACCCAAATGTCTCATAAAACTTTAAAGTTGGTGTCTACATCAAAAATTTCATATGGGGTCTTGTTTATGAGGCATACTACTAACACTCTATTTTGCCAAATAGCAAGCAGTATTAATTGCTTCTGCTCAAAAAGTGGTTGGCAACTTAGACTCAGATAACATAGTCCTAGCAGCCTCAATTAGTGTCCTATTCCTCCTCTCAGCAACTCCATTTTGTTGAGGAGTTCTAGCTACACTATATTGTCTTAAAATACCCCCATCTTTACAAAACTGATTCATCTCTTATTTTGAACCTCATTCCCATTATCACCTCTATCACCTTACCCTTATGATCTACTAGATTTCTATCCCAGTTTATAAAGACTTAAGAATGCCACTATCTCAACCTTAGTAGCCAAAAAGAAAAAACCTATGTAAACCTGCTATAATCATCTATGACAACTAGGCAATACATTTTCTTCATAAGGCTTTTTACAAATGTTAGACCAAACAAGTCCATATGCAATAAATGTAAAGGAAGACTGATTGAGTTCTCTGTTTTGGACTTACAAGAGGCTCTGTGCTGCTTTCCCTTTTGACAAGCAAACAAAAATTGAATCATTATCAAAAGTTTGGAAGTAAAACCTCGCACAAGATTTCCCTTAACCAATTTATTTAATGTTTAAAATTGAAGTGACATAGCCTTTATGCCAAAGTTAGATTCATCAGATGTGGTTTTTTGCAAAAAGGCAAGTAAACCTCTTTTAGGACTATTTCTTAAATCAACACTATACATATTGTTCTTTCTAGGAACTCTAAGTAAAACTTGACTTTCATCAATTAACTTAAAGTTTGGAGAGATAAAACAATACATTCAGTGTCATTACAAAGAAAACAATTTTTTTATCACATATTTGTGAGACGCTAAAAAGATTAAACTTTAACTCTCTCACAAAATACACATTTTCAAAATCTAGATTACTAGTTTTAATGGTACTCATTTTCCTGTGATTCCCTCCTTTGGGGTTCCCTCCAAAAGCAACATATCCTCCATCTATCTCTTCATAGTTTGTAAGATAGGACATGTTCCCTGTCATGTGCCTTGAGCATCCACTATCAATCACTCCTTGATCCTGTAAATCCATTTGTAGATTGCCCTGCACATTAGATAAGAAAATTAGTTTCTTTTAGGGACCCAAGCATCACTGACTTGGATCTGCCTTTCGTGCATCAATATAATCAAACTTCTTTAGGGTGATTGATGCACTGTTGTGTTTAGAAACATGGTCTAAAACTTTAGTCTTTGGTTTCCAAACCCAACAAGCTAAGGCCTTAACAGCATTAACATTATTTCCCTTATTAACAACATTATCTACAGCTTTTGGCCTAGCAGCATTTACTACGCTTATGCATAACAAGTATTAACATTTGTACCCTAACATATTATCCCTCTTATAAAATTAGTGTTTTTTAAATGTTGTATTCTTATGAATGGGCCTCTTAACAGTTGAATGTGTTGTTTTAGAAAGATATGACATTGGTCTAGTAGCATTCACTATTGTTTTTGAGTGAGCAGTATTAACTTGTCTAGCAGTATTAACTGAATACTAACTAGACATCCATTAGTACGTGCTTTTGGAAGCATGTTCGTTCTTTTTAGCACAGGGGTGAGTCTTTTTAGCAAAGTTTTGATGATTCGCCCTTTGAGCATTGTTCCAAACAGGTTTTACCATCCTTTGATTTTGAAACTATTTTTTATGGTAATTGCAATCAACCTGCAAATGATCAAAGCTTCCACACACATAACAGGCCTTATTAAACATCTCAAAATTGCTTCCTAGTTTTTAAGACATCATATTGTTCCAATTTCTTTGATTGCCTCTTGGACTGTGAGTGTTTTGCCTAAATTGCTCAACTTGTTTAACAGTTTTCCTAGCAGTTTTTTCTTGTTGTTTAGATTTGACAAACTCTTTCTTAATAATACTAGGCTTAACAGTTTTCTTTTTAGTTTTAGGCTGAGACACATCCTCTTCCTCATCATCTGACACCCATTCTTCAATACTTGGGGCATCATCATACTTCCTAACTACCTTAGGCTCTTCTTCACTAGACATAGCTTTACAGTTCTCAACTACAGGCTTATTAACAAACTCATCTAAACCAGTAAAGGACAAGTCAAATGTTAGAGGCATAAAATTTCCTGTGTAGGGAGGTGGAACTGCATTATAATTTTCATAGCCTAAACCTTTCTTGCAATTGTCAACTATCTGACACTCTATGAGCTTGTTTAAACTTTTAGATGCATGTTCAAATTTATCTACATTAAGTTGAATGCCATCTTTTTCTTTTTGAACTATTTCAAGCTTCTTCCTAAGCTCTCTAATAGTTATTCTCCTATATGAATTTCAAATTTTAAGCCCTTAATATCTTGTAAATAAATAGACTCATTTGCTTTATAAACTTTAAGTTTTTCTTCTACTGACTCTAAACCGTCGTTTAAAACTGATACATTGGATTTAACAAATTGTTGTATACACAAGTCCGAACTCACTTGTTCCATTATTCAAAATATAAATATTTTTAGTCATAACAGATAAATCCCTAAAAGTAAAATGCAACCAAATCTTTTAATGCAAATGACTTCCCAAATATCGACACCAAGTAACCTAGTCCATGCACCTTATTGAACTCTAAGAAAACATTGCTTAAAACGTCAACAATAATGTTGGTGAATTCATAGGTTTTAAATGTATAATGGATGACCGCAAGAATTATCCTATATAATGCAACAGATGCAAACATCAAAAAGTGATTACGATTCCCAAAGCTCATGAACACTGAAGCCACATGAATGAATTGCAATATAATTGCCAAAATTGCCCATGATATGTTCTAACCCGCAACAACCCTATTTTCCCCCAACATGGTATACGTTCATTGTTCCGCAATACCGTCCCAGTGAGCATGACTTACCCGAACGGGGATGTGAATCCCAAATAGATCTATTTATACATTCGCGCTCACAACAATAATTTACATTATCATAATATGGGGGTCAGAGGGTTATCACTACTTAGGCAAACACGTAATCGTAATGTAAAATGTCCACTTGCTTCCAATTGTAAAACATGCATATGTTTCTCACCCAAAACTTGTAAATCATTAAAATGTAAAATGTGGGGCTATGAACTCACCTCGAGTCGATGAGTTAACAATGTAAATCAAATGCGTGAAAATTCATCACAAATACGCCAGAATGCAACCCAAATTATTATAGGTCATATGAGTACTAAGCACTTTGATTAACTAATACCATATATAATTCTATATAGCTACATCACCATCTAATCTCCTTAGTGAAAACGGCGTAACTTTCTCGTTTTAAGTCTGTTTCTTACGTTTCTTATGTCCACGCTTTCGTATTAAGATAAGGTATCAAAATATCACATTTTCATATTTTCAACCTACTGGTGAACAGTACTTTTTACTTTTCATACACTTTTATAACTTTATTTTTATAAAATTAGTTATCGTACACTCGTAAACGTCGTATTTTATTCGTTTTAACTCCGTTTTTAGTGATTTTTTCAAGCACGTCTTCGTAATTAAAGGTTCTATCTTGTTAATGATGTTTTCAAAATAAAAATACCTGATGTGAACAGTAACTTTTATAAAATTATTTATTATCGTAAACTTGCGAAATTCATAACTCCTTCGTTATTGATCCAAAAATTATGATTCTTAATGTTTTGGAATTCTAAAATTATATACTATCTGAGAAAAATAACCAACATTTTATACCAGAAGTGGTTTGCAAATTGTTTTTATAATATTTCTTTTATAAACTCGTTTATTATCGTATAACTTGTAAATTACGTATCTCCTTCGTTATAAATCGGTTTTTCAAGTTTCTTACCTTTTTGGAATCCTCATGAGATGTAGTATTTTATAAAAATATAAAATAAATACTTTTATTTTCGAATTAAAACAGAAACTTTTAAGGCTTTTGTTAAAAATGTGTTTTAACTTGTTTTTTATAACTTTTAAGTTTAACTACTTTGTTACAAGTCCATTACAACAACTTATATCACATGTCTTACATCCTTAGGGTCCCTAGTCCATGATTTGTCCAAATATTATCCAAGAATCACAAGATCCATATGTCGTCATACTTATTTTGTTTATAAACTTTGATATGTACTTTTATACCATTAGTTTACATATACTTTCTATAAATAAATCAATACTTGAAATATGTATAATACTACTTTAATGACATGAAAATAACATCAATAATTCCCCATGTGAAAGTATTTAAACAATAACAAGAGTAAACTATTTTACATCTTTATTTATGAAACCTAGATGGTATTTACAATATAGAAATTATAACACAAAAATCATGGAAGTAAAAGATGTAGGTTTTTTAGATAACTTTGATATGAACGTAAGATGATGAACAACAAATCTAAACCCTAGATTAGCAAAAACCATAACTATTCAACACCTGAAAACCTAAATTTCAATGATAACCTAACTCCTTTCCTTTGTATGAAACCCCATTTTATCACCAACAAAGCATCCAAATACCCTTAAATGCCTTAGATAAGTACTTAGATTCACTGAATCTTGAAAAAATACAATTGTGTGGATTTGTTTGTGTGTTTTTGGCTTGAGTCGTGGGCTAGGAGTGAGCGGCAAGAGAGATATGTTGTTTTTCTTAAGTAAAATGGATGTGTGTGTTTAACTCTCCCTAGCATAAGTCTTATATACTACAATAGACTAGTCAAGACCACTATTAGAAGTCCAAGACAAGATGAGTAGATTAAGGGAAAGTCTTGGTCAAGATAGAAGAAAGTCTTAAGGTTTAATGAGCTAGGGATTGTACAATATCAAGTTGGTGATCATTATGAGCTCAATGTCCCCTCTTGTGGACATTAACTCTAAAAAATAAATGAGAAGAGGGGTTTCTAGATGTGTTTTTGATCTTTAACAAAATATCTTATATCATTTGAACTTTTAAGTAGTATATGTTAAGTGTAGATGTATATTTTGTAAAGTATATGGCTTGGTTTGCTTATTTCATTTAAAATTTGGCTAGGGTGATAAATGTGGGTGCATTTTTATAAAACTTTGGATATTGGGTATAAAAATGGGTATTTGTTGAAGCATAGAAAAGTTTTGGTGGTTCCGGGTATGCCTAAACGTATTTTATCGTGAAACGTAAACACTTTACGTAACCAATAGAAATAAAATGTGCAAAGTTAATAATTATCCTCAAAATAATTATCTAACACTTGCTTGACGTAAACATTTAATTGTTTGATGCCCGTTTACGTTAAATGATTGTTTTTAGTTTACGCGATTTAACTTAACACTTAAAATTAAAAGCAAACGCGTACAACACTAAAAAATAAATAGTTAAATAAATAACGTCGTACAATGACCTAAAACACAGGGTGTTATAGTCTTCCCCCGATAAATGAGCCTTGTCCTTAAGGCTTAAGATGCGGCACTTGACGACGGTGCGGTATTTATGAAGAGATGTGGATATTTCTTCTGGAATTGATCTTCACATTCCCATGTAAACTCAGGACCTCTCCTAGAGTTCCATCGAACCTTGACAATTGGAACACGGTTTTTCCTTAACCATTTGACTTCTTGATCCATGATTTTGACCTATTCTTCAACAAAACGAAGCTTGTCATCAACATGGAGTTCATCCAATAGAACGGCTAATGGATCGGCGGAATAACACTTCTTCAAGTTGGATACATAAAACGTATTGTGAACCCTGCTCAGCTCTTGAGGAAGCTTAATCTTGTAAGCAACAGATCCAACTTTTTCCAACACCTTGAAAGGTCCAACATATATGGGGTTTAACTTCCCTCGTTTGCCAAAACGTACGACCCCTTTCCAAGCTGAAACCTTAAGCATGACTTTATCTCCAACTTGAAATTCCATCGGCTTATGCTTTAAATCGGCGTAACTCTTTTGTTGATCATGAGCGGCTTGCATTCTCTGCTTGATCCGAATAACCTTCTCGGTTGTTTCTTGTACTATTTCTGGACCAGTGAGTTGAACTTCTCCAACCTCAGCCTAACAAACAGGTGAACGACACTTTCAACCGTAAAGTGCTTCAAATAGTGCTACCTTGATACTAGTATGATAACTATTGTTGTATGAAAACTCGACCAATGACAAATGTTTAACCCAACCATTTCCAAAGTCGATCACATAAGCACGTAGCATATCCTCGAGAGTTTGAAGTCCCTCTGCTTTGTTCGACAGTCGCGGATGGTACGCAGTACTCATGTCTAAACTAGTACCCAAGGCCTTTTGAAGTGATCGCCAAAAATGTGATGCAAACTTAGGGTCACGATCACAGATGATTGAGACAGGTATTCCATGCCTCCGTGACACTCCTTTAGAACATTCTCGCCAGCTACTCCATGGTATCAGTTTCCCTCATGGGGTTACAAATGAATTGTCATAAAAGAACCCCCCCCCAACCAACCAGACTCGTAGAGTCATAACAATCACCCAAATGGTGTCATAACCTTGCGACGACTTAGGAAGCTTCATGACAAAATCCATAGTGATATTGTCCCACTTCTATTGAGGTATATCGGGTTGTACCAACTATCCTGATGGCCTTTGATGTTTTGCCTTAACCTTGGCACATGTCAAACATTTGCTAACATAGGTGGCGATGACGGCTTTCATATTAGGCCACCAATATAGCTTCTTCATGTCCTGATACATCTTGTCAGAACCCGGATGGATAGAGTATTTTGACTTGTGGGACTCGTACATGATCACAATCCTCAAATTGCCATAACATGGTAACCAACTCCTGCCATTTAAGCATAGAGTTCCATCCGCACGGGGTTCCAACTTTTTCGTTCTAAGTTTCTCCAGATCCTTTGAATTTTCAATCAACATACCTCCAACATCTTCATTTTTTAGGTTCTCTGGTTTCTGGGCTTTAGTCTGAGCATTCAAGATTTGTTTAAGAAGATCCAAGCCAATAGTCATGACTAAGGCTCGAACTCTTAATGGTTGATCTTGTTCTTTCCTGCTCAAAGCATCACAAACGACATTGTTTCCCCTGGGTGATAACGAATCTCACAATCGTACTCACCTAACAACTACCAACCAACGACATTGTCTTATGTTCAATTCCTTCTGATCTAGTATGTGTTGTAAACTCTTATTATCAGTGAACACCATACACTTGGTCCCATATAGATAGTGCCTCCAAATCTTGAGAGCGAACACTACTGCTCCAAGTTCCAAATCATGAGTCGTATAGTTCTTCTCATGAATGTTCAATTAGTGTGATGCATAGGCAATCACCTTCTCTCTTTGCATCAACACAGTGCCTAAACCTTTAATTGAAGCATCGCAGTATGCGATAAAATCTTTGCTTCCTTCAGGTAAAGCCAGAATTCATACACTACACAACTTCTGCTTCAACAGTTGAAATGCTGCTTCTTGTTTGTCACCCCAAACGAACATGACTTTCTTCGAAGTAAGCTTGGTCATTGGCTTGGTGATCTTCAAAAATCCTTTGATGAATCTTCGATAATACCCAGCAAGTCCTAAAAATTAACGAATCTCCATTGGTGTCTTAGGAGATGCCCAATCTTTTATGGATTTGATCTTGGCGGGATCCACGTGAATTCCTTGACTATCAATTACGTGGTCGAGAAATTGTACATTGGGAAGCCAAAATTCACATTTAGAGAATTTAGCATACATCTCCTCTTTCTTAAGCAATTCCAGAATTGCCTTAAGATGTTTCTACGAGTCCTTATTGTACTTGGAGAAGATGAGTAATATCGTCAATAAAGTACGTCACAAATTTATCCAAAAATGACTTGCACAACGTGGTTCATGAGATCCATAAATACCGCGGTGCGTTCAGTCAAGCCAAATGGTCATAACTTGGAACTCAATAATGACCATATCGATTCTAATGCCGTCTTATGAATATCTTCTCCCGTACCCAAGTTGGTGATAAACAGATTGCAAGTCTACTTAGATAAACACTGATCCATTGTAGATGATCAAAAAAATCATCGATCCTTAGGAGTGGATAACGATTCTTCACCGTCAGCTTGTTTAGCTCTCGGTAGTCGATGCATATTCAAAACGATCCATCCTTCTTCTTGACAAATAAGACCAAAGCTCCCTAAGGTGAGGAACTAGGTCTTATGAAGCCCTTGTCAGAAAGTTCTTGGAGTTGGTCTGACAATTCCTTCATTTTAGATGGAGCTAATCGATAAGGTGCCCATGCTACAGGTGCAGCACCCGGTATCAAATTGATTTGGAACTCCCCTTGTCAAGTCAGAGGGAGACCCGACAAGTCCTTAAGAAATACTTCAAGAAAATTTTGAACGATCAGTACGTCCTCAAGTCGCTTCTTCTCTGACTTGTCTTCGGTATCCTTTGTAGTAACATGTGCCAAAAAGATAGGACATCCTTTTAGCCTGTACTTCTGTATATTAGTGCATGAGATGATGTCAAACTAGTCTCAATTCTCGGGGTTATTAGTTTTCAACTTTTTTTTATCCCCCACGCACCGCGAACATCAACGTTTTCATTTCCTATGGAATACGAACGATTTCTCGGACACAAACAATGACGTCTTGGACTTTGGCCAACCAATCCTACTGTGATTGATTACATTGAGACTACCAAGTTCTACGGGCATTAAGTCTATGTTGAATGGGTGATTTAAGAAATTTAATGTACAACCCCGAATGATAGCGTTTAACCCAATTATTCTCCCGTCAGCTAGTTCAACATCATAATAATGATCTAAGGTAGATGGTGTGATATCAATTTAGGAGCTAAATGCAGTAGACACAAAGCTTCTATCGGCACCAGTATCAAATAAGACAGAAGCATAGTGGTTGTTTAGAAGGAACGTAATCCGTAATAACGTAAGGAGTCAAGGATTTGTCCTGCACGCTACGCATACACTTTACTGGAGCAATTCCAATATCCACATTTATCCACCTTGGTTACCGCGGTTGTTGTTTTTCAGCTTTGGACAATCCCTCTTGAAATGTCCTTGGGCTCCACATTCATAGCAAGTAGGTTTCTGACCTGCCCTAGTGCCCCTCTGATTGTTACTAGCATTAGTATTTGCAGGACTTCTACAGTCGCGGGCCAGATGGCCAACTCTGTTGCACTTGTGGCATTTGGGAGCACATGGACCATCGTGGTGATAGTTGCATTTAGGACACAGAGGTTTAGATCCTCCGTAAGGTTTCTTCTCACCAGATCCTGCAGTGTAGGCCCGGCCAGTGTTCTGCCTCTTGTTTTGTTGTTGTTGTTGGTTATCATCTTGCTTTTTCTTTTGTTTTTACCTCTGTCGTCACAAAATATGGATTATTTTACCAGTTCAGTTCAGTTGCCTATTTCAATCGAGCCTCTTGCATACTTATGGCCGTGATGTTGCCAACACTTCCGTGGATTATGACGGGCAAACACCGACGTATCTCTCAATCTATGTCCCGATCTCAGGTAACATCACACACAACAATGCCAGTTCCTGAAAACATTGGTTGTAACCTATCACGTCGGTACCTTTCACCTTCAAATTCCATAACTCAGCCTCGAGCTTCTTAATCTGGCCCCTCGGGCAGACTTGTCAGTCATCTTCTTTTTTAGGTCTGTCCAAGTCATTGCATACGCAACATCATGACCAACAATCCTAACGTGGGAGTTCCACCACGTTAGAGCACCTGCAAGAAGAGTACAAGTGGAAAACTTTATTTGGTTTTCCACAGAGCAGTTGCTTATACTGAACACAGTTTCTATTTTCTCAAACCATTGAATCAAATCGAAAACTCCTTCCGTGCCTTTAAATTTAGAGGTTGGCATCTTCATGAAGTCTGGTAATGCACTCTCTAGCAACTCGTACTTCCTTCTAACACCGTTTCCCGAAATTATGCTGACATCGCCATATATGTATTCTGTCAGCACCACGTGCAGCCAAGTATCAGTTAACACCTTGTGTCGATCATTGCCTTAAGTGGGGCATTTAGACCATAGAAGTAGTGCAGTGGTATCAGCGGGTTTGGCTCTGGTGGTTCTTATTGAGCCATTTTCTTCAATCAAAAGCAAATATAATACCCGTTAGATTTCATAAAATCATAACCAATACATACAATATAATCCAATAAATCAGAAGTAGGAGATCACACACACAATGAAATACACAACTGAATTGGAAAATAACAATAGGATGTAACTAAATCGACATTCCATTCATAATAATATGATTACAGTACATGACATAAATACTTCCTTTTCATATATAATTTGGAAACATACATTGACCTATTTGGTTACACAATGATCACTACCCTTAGGTTACAAAATGAAATATAAACAACCTAAAGCCTTACTAACCGGGAGTTACCCCATAATACTTAGTAGGCTAATACAACATAGCTATAATATAACCAATCTAAGAACTACTACCGGCCTCCTCTGGTATCTCGGTTTGTGCTGGACCACTAACGGGTCCCTGCTATCCCTGCACTACTATCACATGTGTCTGCAGTGTACTCATCAGTCTCAGTTTCTCCACAAGTTGTGCCTATCGAGCGCGGTCTGCTACTCGCAAGGCTGCAATCTCCGTCTGTTGTGCCAATATAGTAGTCCTTAGTGCTCTCACCTCAGAACGGGCGGTGTCATTAGCATCCATC
The DNA here is from genome assembly GCA_026074375.1 of Tanacetum coccineum. NCBI lineage: Eukaryota > Viridiplantae > Streptophyta > Magnoliopsida > Asterales > Asteraceae > Tanacetum > Tanacetum coccineum. The sequence goes on from BQNB010003727.1 coordinate 93,493, forward strand.
GACCGTCCCCAGGCCTCATGAGAAAGTCTAGCCTTTCTCTCCATGAGTAAAGTAGTGCGAGCATGAGCACGTCTATCTCTAAACAGCATGTTGAGCCAACCGCTCATCAATGACCTGTCATCATGTGCATCATCCAGTCTCACATATATCTCATCTGTGTCCTGTCTAACAGTGGTGACAAAATCCATCATACGCTGACTCAGTCCTACTACATTAGTCGTAGTTAGTGTCCCCTGCATGTCCTCAACCATGTCATTCCAAGTATCTGTAATCCTATAACCAACATATCTCTTGGGATCTTTCCTAATCTCATTATCCAAAGTAGCAACAAATCCATAGTCTGCTCTAAAACCTCTAGTGGGTCTAGCAGTGGGAGCAGATGAACTCTCATTGACCTCATATCTCGGACCTAGAGCAATACACAACCTCTTCCAAGGCAGCAATGTAACCTCAGAAACACCTACTCTACAGTCAGTAGAGGGAAGAAGCAAAGGTAGTGATAGAGTGGGTAAATGTATAGGTAGGAGTGGTGGTGTCCCTCATGGTGGTGTCTCTGATCGAGATGCTAAGATGTAGGTGGATGGTGCTGCAGCTCTCATCATGGTCACAAATGCCCTGGTATATGATAGTATGATAGGTGGTGGTAGTGGTAATGAATGAGAAGTAGATAGTGACTCGGCCCTCTGTCGGATCATAGCAGCTCTGAATCCTAACGGATAAGTGAACTATAAACTTGGTAAATTGTGGTGAAATTGATGAAAGCGGGATGGGATTTAAATTAAGGTTTGAAACCTTGGGAAAACTCTTACAAACGAACGGGTCATGCCAAAATTTTATAAAACGTGTCACACTTAGAAAATATTTTGGAAAAGCCTATTTTCTTCTCGATCTGACAAAAAGGACAAAATTGATATTGTTTAATTAAGTGTCAAGGTTAACACAATCAAACTTGAACATACTAAATTGGCAAGATTTTATACTTACCCTTTTAGCCCGATAAGAAGACGAAATAATAAAATATTATTATTTTATTTCAAGTACCATATATACTATATCATTGTGGAGTTATTTATCCTTTATTTTTCCGATCTTTGGATTTCTTAGTCACTTCTTGTCAGATTCTCCACGAATATTTTGAACGTTCTATCTTATACTAGCTCGTTGACTCTATTCTTGATAATTATGTGTTAGTATCGCACGTAGCCCAAGTGCATCGATTTATTTACCCAGTTACCACACAACCATGATACTAAAATGTTTTAATATAGGGATATGAAAAAGGAGTTGTTAGTTGTTTGAATGGAGAGCTTTATTTCGTTAAGTTCATCATAAACCAGGAGGAAGACGATGTTGAACCAGGAGTTGTGTTTGGTCGATCGTTCCTTAGACTTACCAAAGGAATAGTGGATTTTGGAAACGGGATCATAACTATTTATCCTGATCTAGTTTCTTTCAATGATGACTCTGATGATGATTGGGAAGCCATAATAGATGGTGTAGATTTTAGTGATTTACCACAACATGATGAGATTGATGTTCCCACGTTTGTTTGCAATATGGGGAAAATTTTAAGAAATTAAAAGAAGCCGTGTGGAAATTATCAGATGAGTTACTCTAAAGAGGGATATTCCTTAACTTTTAGACAACCTTCGATGTAACACCCCCAAATTGGGTCGCAGCAGAATATGGGTTGGGGGTAGTACTTCATAGATCAATACCACAAGATATATATAAGAATGACCATTTAAAAGTCCTTTAAAACCGATACACTAGATTTAACAAATTGTTTGTTACATAAGCCCGAAGCTTTACTTGTTCGATGTTCAAAATACAAAGATTCTAGTCCATAACAAATGTTTCCCTAAAATGTAATGCAACCAAAGCTTTCATGCAAACGACTTCCAAAATAACGACCACCAATGTATCCCTTGTCTTGTACCTCATTGATCTCCTAAGAAAACATTGCTTAAAACGTCAACAATAATGTTGGTGAATTCATAGGTTTGTAAAATGTATAATGTAGGACCGCAAGATTTCCCCATGATAATGCAACAGATGCAAACATCATAAAATGTGATTACGTTTCCCTAAGCTCATGACACTGAAGCTCGACATGTATGAATTGCAATATAAATTGCCAACATTGCCCGTGATGATGTTCTAACCCGCAACATCCTATGTCCGACATGGTATACGTTCGTTGTCCGGCATACCGGCACAGTGAGCATGACTCACCCGAACGGGGATGTCAATCCCAAATAGATCTATTTATAACATTCGCCGCTCACAACCGTATTTGACAATTCATGATCATGGGCTCAGATGGGTTTATCGGTACTTTAGGCATAACACGTATTCATAATGTGAAATGTCCTTGCGTATATTGTAAAACTTGCATATGTTTTCTACCCACAAAAACTTGTAAATCATTAAATGTAAAATGTGGGGCTTTTGAACTCACCTTGAGTTATGAATTATCAGATTATATCACAAAAAAAATGTGTTCAGATGAAGCGTGAAAGCAAAAAACCTATATTATTATAGGCCGTATAAGTACTAAGCATTTTGATAACTACTACCCATATATTAATTCTATATAGCGTACATACCATCTAATTGTGTTTTGTGAAATCGTGATTTATAAATTAAAACGCTTATAAATATTTCATTCGTAAATACGACCAACCTTTTATCGTTTTAAGCACGTTTCTTTCGTTTTTATGTTCCATGCTTTCGTTATTATTAAGACGAGTTATCAAAATATTATATTTTCATTTTTTTAGTCTCTGGCATGAATCAGTGGTTTTACTGTTCATGGCCAGTTTATAAATTTATTTTTTATAGATTTTGTTATCTGTAAAACCGAAAATGACGTTATTTTATTCGTAATTACTCCGTTTTTTTTTTTAGTGATTCTTCTCGGCTCATCTTTGTTTATTATTAAAAGTTATATCATAATTAATGATGTTTTCAAATATTCATGTCTGGTTTGAACAGTAACTTTTAGAAAAATAGTTTTATAAAAAGTATCTATTATCGTAAAACTCGCGTAATTCATAACTCCTTCGTTATTGATTGAAAAATTACGATTCTTATTGTTTTAGAATCCTAAAATTATGTACTATTTGGGAAAAATAATAAACCTTATATATCAGAAGTATTTTATAACTTGTTTTTATAAAATTTCTTTTATAACGCGTTTAATTATCGTATAACTTGTAATTAGCGTATCTCCTTCGTTATAAATCGGTTTTTCGAGTTTCTTACCTTTTTGGAATCCTCATGAGATGTAGTATTTTATAAAAATATAAAATCAATAGATTAAAATTCGAATTCTAACAGCAAGTTTTGAAGTTTGTGATAAAAACATGTTTAAACTTGATTTTTGTACTTTTAAGCTTAACCACCTTGTTACAAGTCCATTACAATACTTATTATCACATGTATTACATCCTTAGGGTCTCTAGTCCATGATTAGTCCATATATTGTCCAAAAATCACAAGATCCAAATGTGTACACACTTATTTATCCATGAACTTTCATAAGTATACTTTTTAGTTAACTTGTTTACATATACTTTTTGTACTTACCAACCTCTTGGTACTTACTTATAACTTTCCATTATAACATTATATGGAACATTTTACAATCTATATAAAGTTCTACCAAAAATCATAAACAAGTTGTTAAATCCATTTTTACAAGTTAAACATGTTCTTAGATGGTGATTAACTACACAAACATTATATATGCATAAAATCATGAAAACAAAGATATTAAGAGTTTTAGGTAACCTTAATATGAAGTATAGTGATGAACAAAGTGATATAAACCCTTGTTTAGAAACCAAACCCTAGCTTACAACCCTAATTCCAAATGAAACCCTAATCTTGCTTCTTGCTTGATTAACCCTTGTAAACCTTAAACCAATCCTTCAAATCACCTTAGGTTATCTTAGATATCATGTAGGAATGTGTGTAAATGTTGTAAGTAAATTTTGGTATGGATTTGGTATGTATTTGGGTTTGGCCGTGGGTTATGGAGGCAAAAGGGAGAGAATGGTGAAGTTTTTCTTTGTAAAATGAGAGTGTATGAGTTCTATGTTACTTGCACTCTATACTTATTAACATGGACTAGTCAAAGACCTCTTGGAAAGTCTAAGACACAAAGAGTGAAATAAGGAAGTCTCATGGTCAATTTCACTATTAGAGTTAGTAAGAAAAAAAGCTCTTGGTTCCTAAAACTAGAGAACATCCCATGAAATCAAGGAAGGATGTTTTGTAAGATATTTCTTTGTATCTCTCCACCTATATCCGGTTATATATGTATATATGTGATGTTATTTTGTAAATTTTGAGTATTGGGTATAATTGTGGGTATTTGTTGAAGCGTAGAAAAGTTTTGGTGGTTCCGGGTATGCCTAAACGTATTTTATCGTGAAACGTAAACACTTTACGCAACCAATAAAAATAAAATGAACAAAGTTAATAATCATCCTCAAAATAATTACTTAACACTTGCTTGATGTAAACATTTAATTGTTTGATGCCCGTTTACATTGAACGATAATTTTTATCTTACGCGATTTAACTTAACGATTTCAATTTAAAAGCAAACGCGTACAATACTAAAAGTAAACAGTGGATTTATTGACATTCTACAATAACCCTAAAACACGAGGTGTTATACCAAGTAACTTGGTGTGGAAGCCAAGGGCTGTAGAGTGGTGACCAAGGAGTATCTAGGGTGAGTCATAAGAGCTAGGATGAGGTGTAAGAGTGTGAAAAGGGGTTCGGTTTAACAAGGAGTGACAAGGAGGTTTTTGGAGTGCAAGTAGCTTACAAGGAGGTGATGGAGGTGCTTTCTAGGCTGCTTGGGGTGGTAGTAGGTTAGTCATAGAGGTGCTTGAGGTGTTAGGGTGCTAGCTTAGGTGTAAATGGGTCAAAAATGAAAGAAAAAGGGGTGTCGGGTTTGGTTTTTGTTTCGAGTTAGGGTTTTTGGTTTTAAATTTGAGTTAGGGTTAGGGTTTAGGATAGATTAGGGTTTAGGATTAAGGTTTAGTGTTAAGATTAGGTTTTAGGATTAAGGTTTAGGGTTTAGAATTAAGGTTTAGGATTATGGTTTAGGTTTAAAATGAAATTAGGGTTTTAGGGTTTCGTTTAGGGTTTAGGGTTTCAGATTAGGGTTTTAGGATGATTTAGGGTTTAGGTTTAGGGTTTAGAAGTTGTGCATTAAGTGTTTGTACCTTGTGCTAAAGTGGTAGTAAGAAACTAAAGTGATTTAGGAGGTAAAATGACCTAGTTTGGTTTTCTTGCATTATTGACTTGTACATTGGGCTTTAGAAAGTTGTAACTTGATTTAGGAGGGAAAAGATATTCAAATGTTATGCATTGTACACTTGTACACATGCTTGAAGGCTTGCACATTCATTTTATATGTATACATTACATATAATTAGGGTTTTGATATAAACGTTTAACGAATAAAGTCTGTTTTGATATGACGTTGTAAATGGTACGTTAAATGGATAATGTACTTGGTAAAAATGATATTAAGATATAGACTTGACATATTAGGATGTTTACATGATATAAACATAGATATAAATGGCATTGGTAGAGGTTGCGTGAGCTCGTTTACTTTAGAGATGCAAGTTACGTTGCATAATAAGATAAAGCAAAAATTTCCCTGTAAAAAGGTGGTATATTATATAATATAAGTGGAAATTACAGTGATGAAAATTGTGGGTTGTTACATTCCCCCAACCTTACAGAAATCTCGTCCCGAGATTTAGTTGAGTGATAGAGTGATATTTGGAAACAGAAGTTCTTAGCTTCTATAGTTTCTGGTCTGATGGCCTATTTTGTTACAATTCTTACACCTGACAGGGCAAGGTCCAGTGTGATGCAGTGGATGAGGTCTATTATATCCACGGTTTCCATAAGTCCTGAAGGTTTCCTGCCTTCCATTTTGCTGCTGGTGGTAATCATTGTTACGGTTGTTATTGTTGTTGTTACGGTTATTTTGGTAGTTGTTGTTGTTGCGATCATTGGGGTAGTTATTGTTGTCACGATTATTGGGGTAGTTGTTGTTGTCATGATTATTGGGGTAGTTGTTGTTGTCATGATTATTGGGGTAGTTGTTGTTGTTGTTTCTTCTATCATTAAACTTTCGTTTGTGATCATTGGTTCCTTGCCTAGATCGGTGCTTGTTTACCTGTATCCATTAACCTATGGGTTATGGTAATGGCTTTCCTCTAAAGTTTTGAGGCTTTGAAGAAACTGGTAACATTTCCTTTAATACTTCTGGGTAATCCCCCGATGAAAGCTTCCATAAGTTTCTCAGTGTTTGGTACCATATTTGGACATAAGACTGCTAATTCCTGGAATCTTCTAGCATAAGTCTTGAGATCATTTCCTTTCACAACCAAGTTGTAAAATTCGTCTTCCATTTTCTTGACTTCAGTTCGAGGGCAATACTTATTGGTCAAGAGCCTTTTCAATTCAGTCCAGGCTATCTTGTCGGCTTGCTCTATTCCAATAGGTTTGGCATAGGAATTCCACCAGGACAAGGCATCCTCGGTGAGAGTACCAGTAGCAAATTTCACTTTGCAGTCCTCGGTACAGTTGCTATGAGAAAATACCGATTCAGTTCGTTCAAACCAACGAATGAGACCAACAGCTCCTTCCGTACCATTGAAGTAGAAAGGTTGGCAACTCATAAACTCCTTGTAAGTGCATTTCCTTGCTACAGGAGTTTCTCTTGGTCTAGTATTCCTATTTGGATTGTCAGTACTTGCCATGGTTGCAGCTTGTGCTTCTAGAGCAGCAGCAACACTATCAGCAACTAGTTGCCAGATGGCAGCCTGAGTCATAGCTGGTGCTGCAGATGTTGATGTTCTCTTGGGAGGCATCTATCAACATATACAAGACAACACAGAATAAGAATCCATAAAACGATATAGTCATATCACAAGTTAAGGTATGAAAATTATAATACAAGGACTTGTGATCATTCTTTGATATTACATTGCAGGATATAATGGAAAATTTTGGAATCTAAGACTTCCAGAGATGAACACTCTAACAAGCATCTGACTCATTAGGTTTCTCGAGGACTGGTTCACTTCCCAGTGGTTGCGGTATGATCCATAATGAGTTATCTAAGATAGACTTATCAAAGGGATAGTCTGGTGGTGGTGTAGTTGACCTAAATGGTGATGAAGATCCTACTGATGAAGATGGAGATATTAGAATGGGTGATTCAATAGGTGTCTCAGCGTCTTTAGGTGGTGAAATCTTCTCGGGAGGAAAGAAATGTCAGGAATCAAACATTGGTGATAGTGATAACACTGGAGATGGAGGCAAAATAGTCGGTGGGAGCATAAGAGCTGTGGTGGAAAGGTAAATTTTATCAGTAGGCATCATTATGCTTGCTATGACCATCATATATGGGTTAATATATAAAGGTACTGAGGAGAGCATAGTGAGGGCTAAAAGATCCTTAGTTAAATCATCTGAAAAGCTAGGAGAGGTGTTTCTCGGTGAGGCTGGGAAATAGTCCAGTGAAGCCGGGATATAGTTAGGCGAGTGTGTAGAGGAAAAAGTATCCTCAACATCGGAATTAGATAGGATAATAATAGGTTGGGGGAAAGACATGATTATATAACAACCCAGTGGAAATAACATAAGTTATTTATATATAATATAATAGTAGTGTATTATCTGCCATGGCAATTTCTTACACATACTATTCTGGAAACTGCAGTGGCACTGATACCAATCTATAACACCCTCATTTTTGACATATAGCAGCGGAAGCTAATCTAGGGTATTACTTCATGGATCAACAGACATAATCATAGAAAATGACTCATAAAGAGACGTTTTAGAAAATTTAGTTATCATTTAATATAATCAGAGTTTTACATAAATAGAGGTCCCAATATCTACATGAAAACATAAAGTTTGAATGATAACAAGTTTGGACGTCCTCAAGTCCAATGCCACTCCGTGCCATAGGTTGCTCAATTACCTGAGATAAACATGCTAAAAGGGTCAACACAAAGGTTGAGTGAAATTCATAGGTTTATGATAAATAGTTGAATACAAGTCATCATAGACAGTGGGTTACGTTGTTATACACCCATAAATAGTAATAATTACAATTGCATTTACAATTATCATAGTAATAATCGAATACAAGTTATCATAAGTGGTAATAATTGCAACACATACAATTATCATGAAAAATAGTATTATTGCCCTAAGCTCATGATATCAATACGTTAACATGGAAATCACCGTAGTGACATTGGTTGAGGAACAAATGTCCCCGTGGAAAGGTAACTTGCCAAGGTTACCCATTAAGTCAAATATAGTGCGTTTGGCTACCCCATGAACGGGTATACCAACGGGAGTCGTCACCCCTAATAGATCTATCCACAATATTTGCATTTACTCGCAAGTAATTAATGGTTCATGATATGGAAATAGTGGCACTAGAAGGTACTTAGGCAATAATATATCTGGATAGCATACAGTTGGAAAAACAGTTGCATTCATGGTTTAAGCATGTATCCCCCTCGTGGGTTTATAAAACATTTAAAAGTTTGAAATGTGAGGCTATGAACTCATCTTAACAGGGAAATCTGATTGATGGCAAAAGTATATGAAATGAAAATAACGGCCTCATCACGTAACTTGAGCTTATACGGGTCAAAATGAGGGTTTTGGGTTTGTACGCCTAGGAAATGACTTCAATGGCTTCCTTTTCTTATTTTCTTAGCTTCTAAGGTCTTTGTACTTCTTCCTTGGCTTCCTTACTTCTGCTAGAATATGGTTTTGTGAGGTAAAATGAAGTTTTGATGGTGATTTGAATGTATGTGTATGTATGCGTATATATAGTGGTAGAAACAACTTGGAGGCCAAGTTTACTTGTAGTAGGCACCAAGTAACTTGGTGTGGAAGCCAAGGGCTGTAGAGTGGTGACCAAGGAGTATCTAGGGTGAGTCATAAGAGCTAGGATGAGGTGTAAGAGTGTGAAAAAGGGTTCGGTTTAACAAGGAGTGACAAGGAGGTTTTTGGAGTGCAAGTAGCTTACAAGGAGGTGATGGAGGTGCTTGCTAGGCTGCTTGGGGTAGGAGTAGGTTAGTCATAGAGGTGCTTAAGGTGTTAGGGTGCTAGCTTAGGTGTAAATGGGTCAAAAATGAAAGAAAAAGGGGTGTCGGGTTTGGTTTTTGTTTTGGGTTAGGGTTTTTGGTTTTAAATTCGAGTTAGGGTTAGGGTTTAGGATAGATTAGGGTTTAGGATTAAGGTTTAGTGTTAAGATTAGGTTTTAGGATTAAGGTTTAGGGTTTAGAATTAAGGTTTAGGATTATGGTTTAGGTTTAAAATGAAATTAGGGTTTTAGGGTTTCGTTTAGGGTTTAGGGTTTCAGATTAGGGTTTTAGGATGATTTAGGGTTTAGAAGTCATGCATTAAGTGTTTGTACCTTGTGTTAAAGTGGTAGTAAGAAACTAAAGTGATTTAGGAGGTAAAATGACCTAGTTTGACTTTCTTGCATTATTGACTTGTACATTAGGCTTTAGAAAGTTGTAACTTGATTTAGGAGGGAAAAGATATTCAAATGTTATGCATTGTACACTTGTACACATGCTTGAAGGCTTGCACATTCATTTTATATGTATACATTACATATAATTAGGGTTTTGATATAAACGTTAACGGATAAAGTCTGTTTTGATATAACGTTGTAAATGGTACGTTAAATGGATAATGTACTTGGTAAAAATGATATTAAGATATAGACTTGACATATTAGGATGTTTACATGATATAAACATAGATATAAATGGCATTGGTGGAGGTTGCGTGAGCTCGTTTACTTTAGAGATGCAAGTTACGTTGCATAATGAGATAAAGCAAAAATTTCCCTGTAAAAAGGTGGTATATATATAATAGATGGATATTACAGTGCATCTAATTTAATAGATGGATAATTACATTGATGAAAATTACGAGTTGTTATAGTCTCCCTCCCTTAAAAGAAATCTTGTCCCGAGATTTAGTTGGATGCCGGAGTGATGTTTGAAAACAGATGTGGATACTTGGAACGAATTTGATCTTCGCATTCCTATGTAAATTTTTGTCCTCTTTTAGAGTTGTATCTTACTTTGACTATAGTAATACGAGTTTGTTTTAGTTTCTTGACTTCTCGATCCATGATCTCCACTGGTTCTTCTACAAAATTGGGTTTGTCATCAAGTCGAAGTTCTTTCATTGGAATGACAAGGGATTTGTCAGATAAGCATTTCTTTATATTAGAAACGTGGAAGGTACTGTGGACATTACTAAGCTCTTCAGGAAGCTCAAGTTTATATGCCACTAGGCCAATCCGTTTAAGGATTTTGAAAGGTCCAATGTATCGGGGATTAAGTTTACCTCGTTTTCCGAATCAGATGACACCTTTACGAGGTGACACTTTTAACATCACACGATTTCCAACTTGAAATTCTAAAGGCTTTCGCCTTACATTGGCGTAACTTCTTTGCCGGTCTCTTGCATCTTGCCAACGATGTCGAATTTGCACTATCTTTTCAATGGTTTCATGGATTATTTCTCGTCCCGTAAGTTGAACATCTCCAACTTCGGCCCAGCAAACAGGTGATCTGTACTTTTGACCATAAAGTACCTTAAATGGTGCTGCTTTAATACTCGCATAGTAACTGTTATTGTAAGAAAATTCTACTAATGGTAAGTGTTTTTCCCATCCTTTTCCACAGGATCGAAGCATGCCTTCGAGTGTTTGGATGGTCCTTTCACTTTGCCCATCAGTTTCGGGATGATATGCCGTACTCATGTCTA
>BQNB010003728.1:0-112616 GCA_026074375.1 Tanacetum coccineum
ATAAAGGGTTTCGTCCCTTAGCTGACCTTTGGGTTGTTTGTTTGGTCTTTTGTCATTTATTACCCCTCTAATATTTATCCTTGATAAATATTAGGCTTCGGATAATTATGGTTTAACCCTCTTATAAAAATAATGCTGTATTTTCATTTTCTCGTTACCCTCATTTCATTTTATAACTCGTTTCTTATTTTCATTTGCACTGCTCTGCTTAGTGTGCATCGGTGAGACCCTTCGACATTTTTGTGAATGCCATTGATTGAAGGATCGTTGTGTGCTTGCACATAATCCTTTCAGACTCTCACTTGTGCAAGTCATCAACGTGGAATATCTTTCTTCATACCAAGAGGTCACAAACAAGACATTGAAGTACTCAACTCACAAAAACCGATTCAATACCCAATTAGTGATTTTCCTCACTCAATCAATATACTAGTTGAGTCTGGGTATATGGCTATATACCTTCGCACTTTGTTGATATATTTAGAAAGTATCAGGCATGGATATTTTAACCTCGTAATACTTTCGTCCTTTCTTCTTCTTCTTCTTCTTCGTGAATGATTTGCTCTCCCATGGTGTCTTTTAGACACGCGTCGTACGACTGTACTTAACCACAAATCATTTCACACAAGGGGCCCAAAAAAATATCTTTCTCTCCTGTTTATTTCAACTAGGAGCTGCAAATTTCCCTTTTGGCCTATAGATCATCCTTCCTCGCCTCTCACAGAATCTGACGTTAGTACACAGTGTTACACTTTTACGCAGTAACTGGAAACTAAGTCTAGATCCCGTGAAAAACAAATTCATACAACCTAATTCCTCAGGTCATTGGGATAGTACACCATGATCAAAGAATGCCATTAACCTTGATCCATGTGGTCGTCTCTCGATTATATCACTGTCTAACATTTGTATGCCTACAAATGCTTATGAAACCCAAACCTTGTCTCATACTAGTTAAATTCATCATCTCGGTATCCCACCGTGACAATCAGCTAAGGACCTGTTGAGAATAAAATGTCTTTCATTCATGGATTTCAAAGTACGCTAAGTAGGATCTTATAGTAATGTCTCATCGAGTTGTACGACTGCACAACATTGCATCCAATCCTTAGCGATTGATTTTTCTTTTAAACTTCCTAATGATTCTCTTCTGGGAACCATGGAGCCTCACAACCAATTATTATTTTCTTAACTATTAATGAATCTATGTGGGTTTTGGTGCAAGCGATTTAGTTTTACTAGATGATAGACATAGCTAAGATCGCAACTTAGCATTCAACGATGCGCGTGATTTTACACCTTTGCTTAGTAAAATGGAATTTCTCTTTGACAATTAAGAATATTGACTCCTTGATACTGATTCTCCTAAGTCCTTTAGAATTTATTAGTACTAGCCCCTTAAACTGTGATGTAGTTGCGCATTCCCTGATTTGAGACTTTAGGATTCAAATCTTTTAAGTCACTAAACTTCCTTAATTTGTTACACAACAACTCAAGATCAACACATCCCGAATGCCAAACTATCTTGCTTTTCAGGCCAATGTACGTTTGATTATAAATCTTAATATCCTCCCACTTAATATTTAAAGTACCATGAATTCCCCATAGACGACGTTGGATCTATAATTCTTGTTATGATTTGTACTCTTTAGCTAAGCGATCAAAATTAACTTCCCGTGTTCTCGCTTTCGTTGCTCAAGTTTGAGTCGAACTAACCCTTTTTCCTGTCATACGAAGGACCTGTGGCTTGAACAAAATAATTTGATCATTTTGTTTAACAACTGTTAACTATTTTTAACTGTACCCTTTATAAAGCATCGGTTTCAGCTTTACTTGAACACACCAAGTAGTTGCTAGATTTTACTCATGATATGCAAACCCATGGCCCATGCGTTTGACTTTGATATCTAAAATACTATTCAGTAGTATATAAGCTTTACTAAATCTTTAGATTTCTGGAAATACTATCACTCAAGTATTCCTCTTTTATAAGAAATCTTACTCGTTTAAATATCTAAGATATATAATGTATCGTAGTGCGGTTGTATGCCTTGATGTCTTTCAAGACTCGAGGCAGACAAACTTAGGATCACTTGTACGTGTAAATCTGGTGAAATACTAATTATTGTCTTGTTAACTTTGAACCTCCATCATTGATGGATTGCATCAAAGTTTCCTTTCAAGTATTTCCTTCACTTTGTTAGCTTCTATTTAAAGAAACCCATAAAGTATGATCATTACATTGATCAAACCTAATTAATTGTTGTCGTAGTTTACATATACATATGGGATAGATACATATGGGATTTCTCTAAGTTTTTTAGAAAAACTTTTATGGCCAATTTTAAAATATTTAAAAATACCAGACATATAAAATTTCAAATGGAAATGGTTAAAGCCTAAAACATTAAATGATGAATTTTAAAACAAGCCTTAAACATGTAACAATCAGTTTTAAAAGTAAAGACAGAAATTCAAAGTCTATTTTAAAATCCTAAACCCAAATAGATGCACGAGTTGAGTCGTCATATCTTACAAGCTTCCTCAACACTATTTATTAGCTACAATCGCAGCTTCTGTCCAGTGCTCCTATTCATTTCTCATCTACTATAGTCAGATCCGTGTTACATGAGTAACGAAGTGAGAGGCAATAATATTATTTAAATACTAACCTGAGGTCTTGGCGGTATTCTCCTTGTCCTTTTTGGTTGGACCATTTGGACAAGTTCTCGACCAGTGCCCTTCTTTTCCGCACTTGTAGCAGGGATACCCTCTACTAGGTTTAAATCCCTTGAATACTTTATTGGAATACTTGTTCTTCTTCTCATTGCCTTCTATCCCTTTCCACTTACCTCCGTTCCCACCTGCTACCACTAGCACATCTTTTGAATTCTGCTCAATGCCTCTTTTAGCAGTTTTAAGCATGTTGTGCAATTCGGCTAAGATCCCGCTCTCAACATTGTTCATGTTGTAATTGATTATAAACTTCTTATACTCATTGATTAAAGAATTCAAGATGAAATCTTTTTTTTGGGTAAAGGGTTTCCCCGGTAAATTATATTACACCAAAAAATGATTAAGTAAAAAAGGTGTAGGTGAAATCCTACAACCCAACCCGTTACATAGGCAAAAACAAGAAGGCACTAAGGTGCAACATCCAAAAACCACATAAGATTGACAAACCAATCTCAAGAACACCACGAACCTATATAGCTACTAACCAAGTTATAACATAAGAAAGACAACCCAATCATATGAGAAGCAAGCAATCACAAAAGCTATTTCCTAACTCGACCTTTAAGCCGGATATCAAATTGATCTCCAAACTTATTTCCTTCAGGATATAACACTTCATCATCAGACTCAAAGTCTTTAGTCCACTCAGACGATGTTTGCTTGCTAGCCTTATTTGCTTCAAAACTGTCACTTGAATCTATAAGAGCTTCAAATGAATTTTTAGTTGAAACAAAGCTAATAACCTCCACAAGGGAGGCCTTAGCAGTAGATGGCTAAGAAGAAGCACCTTCCTTAGAACCATTAGCTCCTAAATTAGAAGCATCATCCATATCCTTGCCCGGTTTAAAGACGGGGCGATATTGAAAATTAGATTTTGGTTTAGAAAGCTTGATACCACTGATTTGACAATGTTGATTTAAACCCGCTTTCCCTTTCTTCTTTCGTCTATTAATTTCAACAAAACCTTCTTCATGGTCCTCCATGGAACCAAGCACAGTAGCAACCACAGACGGAGTAGTAGGAACAACCTCTTTAAGACGATTAGGGCATGTAGTAGGGCTATGTCCAAAACTTTTACATTCTACACAATGTGGTGGCTGTCACTCGTACTCCACTCTAATAACTTCCTTGATATATCCAGTTCCCTCCTCATTCGGAATTACCATAATAACTTCATTCTTCAATTCAGAATCCAAACTAACCTCAATATGAGCCTGAGCAAAACTAATTCTACCCCATGACTCAACACACATAGAACTAGTAAACACATCAAACATAATAGGTTTACCTATTTGTGTAGCAATCAAACTCAACCCATCCTTCGAGTAAGCAAGTAACGACACATTATGCATTTTAACCCAAACCGGCACTTTAGTGACCTCGCCTTTTTTCAATAACACACTAAGAAGACCATTTATTAAGAATAATAGGTGACCTACGAATCATCCACGGGCCCCTTTTAAGCACTTGCTCCATTCCTAATTTAGATGAAAATTTAAACAAATAAACACCATCATCATTCCTCATAAGCTTTTCAAGCCCGAATTTGCTTCAATCATTATTAACATAATTCTGAACCACCGGGAAAGCTAATCCCTTTCCAACAAAAAAAACCTACAAGTGAGTTATCATATCTACCCTTGACCATATATTCTGCACCCTGTAGAAGCACACAATCAAAACTATCCAGCTTCTCATCATTAACAAGCGTGCAAAAATGGATTTTACTAGACACAAGTTTAGGGCATAAAATACTAGCAAAAGATGGTGTTTCTGATGTACTGCCATCATGCACAGGTTGTGATCCAACCTGCTTAAATATGTTCTCATTATGCTCATCATCAGTACCCACCTTATCAGCATTAATAGAATCTCGTGGCTGTTGAACCACAACTTCAACCTCAACAGCCCTATTAGACTTAATACTTGTATTAGTCCTATTAACGCCCATGTTATTACTGTCTATAACAGCAACAACCCCCACAAGCTGACCATCATTGGCTCCATTAGACTCCGTAATGCATGCTCTATAATCAACCTCAAAATTATGAACCATAACAACAGGTGTCATTGTTACACGTCTTTGAACCATAGAGGGTGATTCCTCCACAATATTAGTGTTAACATCATCATACTGTTGTGTGACGCCACCAGCAGTAGTATTCTTAATTGCACCCTTCTTCAAACCAACCGCAATCTCCTCATTAACATTAACAGCATGTCTGTCACCTAATTTCTTCAATATAGATTTCAAAGGACGACCACTATTCTTTCTATCAACACCCTTAGCAGAGTTCCTAGTATCCACCATCTCTCTAAACCCATAAATAGTGAAACCATAAACAACAACCAGAATCAAACACGATCATGCTTTTACAAATGATCAAAACCCTAAAAATTAAGGTTTCAAAACACGCAGCATCCAAGCCCTACTCAGCCTCCATAAAATGATAACCATCAGCTATTAAGATAACAACCCAATGATAAGATGAATCTAATAAGCACCAAACACCAGTAGTAGAGAATAATATGAAGATTGAAGCACTATCAGATCAAAAAACCAATCACAGCCAATAAAAAACGCAAAAAGGAAAGAAACCTAAAAAAGAAAACTATACCAATACTCGATCACAAACCAGTAACAATTAACAAACAAAAATAATCAAAACCCAACCAAGAACAGACGTTGTAGGAGACTAGATCAATAAGGAGATCGTATTTAGGGTTTTAAGCCGCCAAAACACAAACCCTATTCGACTAAATCTAGAACAAGAATGAAACAAGGATGGATAGATTAGAATCTATGTTGCGAATCCTTGATAGATGCATGATCAGAGATTGAAATGGTATAGAAGAAGATATTTAGAATTGATTAGGGTTAATCTCCATTTTTTCGCCCATACATAAAGAGAGAACTTCTTTTTTTTGTTGGGTAATTCAAGATGAAATCAATAGCAGGGTTGGGTGCAATTGCATGACCTAGCCTTTCAATTCGACTGATGTGCCCAGTCATTTTGATTACATGCGCACTCACAGGTGAACCTTCCTCCATCTTGTAGTTACTCAAGTTGACAATTGCATCGAACCTTTTGATTTGAGCTTCTGTCTGGAAGGTAAGCCTCGATTGATTGATTAAATCAAATGATCTAATGTCCATGTAATTGAGTTAGAGCTCAGGTGCCATGGTGGCTAACGTTAGACATCCATCGTTAAGCAAGTCAGTGACATGCCTTTGATAAGCATTCTAAACTGCTGCCGGAGCGTTAGCCGCGGGCGCTGGACCAATAGGATTCTCAAGAACATACCACTTACGTTTATATCAGAGAACAATATGAGGATTCCTCTCCGGTCATGAAAGTTAGGCCTAGTGAGTTTGTCCTTCTCAAGAACAGAGCGTAGTGACAAAGAGTTAATGTTGTTGTTATTGTTTGCAATCTACAATTTGATTGAAGACAATTAGTGATTCAATCATTGTCGTAATAGTTACTAAACCCTATCTTTCGCATAGTACACTAGGATCCATATAGTCCTATCACAAAAAATTATGTTATGGCAAATCTACCTTGTGATAGCTTGTAGGGTAAGTGTTTTACCACACCAATTTCCTCCCTGAGATAACTCCTAACTAGACGCCGATTATAAAGCAACCATACTTAGTCTATCCGGCAGCCTGGTAGGCTGTCGCGCAATGCCAATAGACTACGCCATAAACACCGGTGGCACCATGATTCATTGATCTCTGCTATGGCATACGACTAATGAACTCAACAACCACCTCATCCTGCGTCAGCCATGTACCCACGTACATTAGGTTATGGTGTAGCTGCCTGCAGGGTCTGAGTTAGGAAAGTGTAACCGTTATGGGTGGCGCACTAGTATAAGACTAACTATATGGTATGATAACATCAAATACTTAATACCTTTTTATATCAAAATCCCTCATAAAACATACATAATTGACTATTTGTGGTTAAAATATGTACTTAATAACTTTATATTTGATTTTCAGGAAAATTTAGACGTTGGAGCGAAAAGACATGGGAATTAGACAAGTAAAAGGTTGAAGTTATGCTGCCAAGTCATAACTACGGCGTAGTTACCACATTGGACTACGTCGTAGTTCAAGTGAAGAATCCAAACAAGCTTAGAAGCAACTACGACATAGTTACCCCGATTCAACTACGCCGTAGTTACCTTGAAGCACTAAAGATGACAAGTCTAGTCACAACTATGGCATAGTTGGCCACTTCAACTACGTCGTAGTTACACATAGCCTTTAAAAGGAAAGCCTAACTCAGCATAACTATGGCGTAATTTATACCCTTAACTACGTAGTAGTTGAGACGAATAATATAAATACAACCCTAATAATTGTGCATTCGTATCATTCACTCACAAGGAGTTCCAAGGAACATCGAGGGATTCTAAAGGAAGACAAAATTTGGCTTATTCACCACTTAGTTCAAGGGAGAGATCATTTAACTTATTTATTGTATTATTCATTCATCAACAAATTTGTAAGAACATTATGTTTTCTCAATCCATGAGTTCTTCATTTATTTCTTGTGTAATCTATAGCATGAGTGGCTAAGCACCTTAAGTGTTAGCCTTGTTATGATTTTGTTATGTTTTTTATGTTAGTTTCCTGTTGAATCATCGTTTATAGGATATCCTATTTTCCTATTGCATGATCCTGAGATTTGGTAGTATTGATGCTAGTGTAGATCCTGTTAGACCTTATAGTAGGCTTACCAGTTGAATTAAGGGTTAACTAGGTACTAGAGATAGGTTGGCAACTGTCCATAGTGTATGGATTGTCCACATCTCCGCCTACACTATGATAGGTACTTATAAACTTCGGGAAAACTCTTCTAGCAGAGTTTACAGCCATGATGTGGGATTATTAGCACTAAATAGGTCATTAGGATAGTTGGAGGTTAACCACTGTAGACTAGATGCTCGCCATTCATGCCCAACGGGGACTTGAGATTGTAGGATGCATAGTACAAGTTAAATGCTCAATTGATCCTATTGATATTAGAATCATCATAAACGATAAGTAGACATTACACTAGGAAACGTTAATCATAACCATGACAAAGGAATAACTAGGCTAGTACTCTCTTCTCCCTGATCAATTCTTGTAATTTTATTTCACGTTTTATTTACTTTAATTCTGTTTAATTATCTTCAAACCAATTCAATTCAATTTTAATTAGTGACACATTCATATTAAGACTATAACACTTAGCTCTTGGGACGACCTCAGATTTACCAATCTTGCACTACACATAAACGGGTTCTCTGCCCGTTAGTGCATCGTAGACCATAGGCAATCAAGTTTTATAAATTTAAAACTTGGCAAATTTAATTTCAAACAAAATCACGTAACAAGTTTTTGGCACCGCTACCAGGGAGCTAAAATTAGTTTACAATTTAAATACCTGTTTTTGTTTGCATAAAGCTTAAGAACTAATTTTTTGTTAAATCTTAATTTAAGGAAACAATATGGATGACATCGACATCAACACGCTTACAATGGAACATTATTTGGTATTGACTCGTAGGAACCAGGCACCAGGCGTGGTTAAACCAGAAATCAAAGGTAATGTAAGTTTTGAGATCAAGAGTCAATTCATGAGAGAACATACCTTCTCTAGGAACAAAAATGACGATGCTTATGAATATGTGGAAAGAAGTTTGGACATCGTAAGTTTGTTCAACATTTTGGGAGTTACACATGACTTATTCATGCCGCGTATATTTCCCATTACCCTCACCGGAGTTGTAAAAGGGTGGGTGGACAGATTATCTCTAAGAACCATCAACACGTGGGATTTGCTAAAAAACACCTTCATTAAAAGGTATTGTCCATCATCTAAAATGGCTACACAGCTCAAAGAAATCCACAACTTTAAGCAGGAAGGTATAATGACCTCCTGTACAAGTGCCCAACATACGACTTAAACAACCATCATAAGGCCAACATCTTTTATAATGGGTTAGACACTATGACTCGCTAACTATTGGATTCGTAGGGACCAATACCTAATAAGACACATGTTTATGTATTATCTGTAATCCAAACTATGGCTGATCATTCCTAAAAATGACATGACGGGTCAACTAGCAGGAGGGTGAGTAATGATAGCTCGGCTGGGATTGTAGCTATCACAAATAAACTTGATAGCCTTGGGAGAAACATGAAGAAGCTGAAGGAGAATGTAAATGTTATCCAAGTATGATGTGAAAACTGTGGAGGAGCTCACCTTAGCAAGGAATATCCGCTACATGAAAATGTTAAAAGCATCGAGGAAGTCAAATATTGAGAGTTCGGACGACCCTTCCCAAATAATAACAGGAACGATGCTAAATATCATATAGGTATACCGGGATACTACACTCGTGTGAATAATCGCCTGCTTTTCGGTGAGAAGAAACCAAGCCTCGTGGAACTAATGAACAAGCACATCGAAGAGTCAATACGGAAAAGAGTAGAAATGGATGAAGAAGCTTCAGGAGAGCATGGAATTAAATACTAGGAACCAAAATGCTTCATTAAAGAATCTGAAGACACAAATTAAGCAGCTGGAAAAAGATTACAAAGCAAGGGCTGCTAATGAAGTTCCAGATCCGTCAATTAGATAGTGCAAAGAAATCTTTGCTAACAACGAAGCGCCGACGGATGAAGCCTGTTCTAAGGGAGCTACTGAACTCCAAGGAGTATCTTTAATTTCTTATGAAAATGTGCAGGTTCCTAAGGAAACAGAGGAAAGGCCACAAGGAATCTTGCCATGCTAACTACCACCAAAAGAATTGAATCCAGGAAGTTTTACTCTTCCCTGCACAATCGGTAGTTTAAACTTTTATGCAATGGCAGACTTAGGAGCTAGTGTTAATATCATGCCAAGATCAATGTGTATCCATCTAAAATTAACAAATCTAAAAAAGATTGATATGTTGGTTGAAATGGCAGATATGATAAAAAAAGGCTCCTGTAGGAATTGTTGAGAACGTCCTGGTTAAAATCGATAAGTTCTTATTCCCCTCTGACTTTATGATTATCGATATTCTAGGTGACCTTAATGAAACCATGATTCTAGGTAGACCATTCCTTGCCACTATTCATGATAGAATTGATGTTTTTGATAAGGAAATTTCATTAGGGATCGAGGATGACATAATTGTTTTTTATATGAATGGTAATGTGCACCATCTGGTTATCATAGTCAAAAATGCATGTATGATTTGTGACGTCCAAAGGGAAGAATCATTCAATCCTCTTGAAATAGGCAACGACCTTTTCTTGTACAAATCCCCTTTGTGTTTAGAGTTTGAAAAACATAACCACCCGTGTTTAACTAAGCAAAACAACGAAGACACTTTTGTTAGTCTTGATATGCAGGAAGATCGCGAAGGAGAAAATAGGATGACAAAGATGGCTAAACCTAAGACAACAACTCCAAGATTACATTACTGGAGACGACTTTAGGTTTTGAGTGATGGCAAATTTGAGTTTTGGCCCACCTGTGACCCGACTATGAAAGCATGTAGCGAGGGAGACATCATCTATGGATTAGATAAACATGGAGCCTTAAAATAGTGGCATTGTCATCTTGATAATGAAAGAAGACACATGAAGGGAAGAAATATGTCGTTCCCTGACTTTCTCTTGGTAAGGTATGTGGGCAGCGAGCTTGATGATTCGATCAGGGAAAGAAGACACAATGAATGGTGTAGCGCAAACAATAGTCACCGGGATTATGAAAGCACTTCAACACCAAACATTTAAAGTGATACCTTAGCCCCTCAAGGAATTCTTAATCCCAGAAAACAGGAGGATCCGATTCTAAGCACTAAATCATATTTCCCCAACTCTTCATCGGTAAACCAAAACAAAATGCAACAGCAAAATTATTCACTCGAGGAATGGTTGAAAGTAAAGGTCAGACATACAAATGTGAATAAATCTGTGAAGAATGCAGTGCTCAACGAATGGATCCTCGACAGTCTTAACGTGGAAGCTGATTTTGCAGGAATTCGTAATGACCCAAATTCAAAGAGTTTAGATGAATACAAGGCGGTGTTCATTCGAACAAGGAAAAAGTTTTGTTTGTGTAACTAAACAATTAGAGGATGCATTGCCATTGGGATGAGTGAACTGGTCTAGATTCAAGGGAATGATCAGAAAGGAGATGGACACAGGAGGAAGTGTCTAAAGAAAGACGTAGACCTACCATGAGTCTAACTTAAAGACTCAGTAATAAACAAAAGTGCTTGTCGAGAGACAACCCGTCTTATATCCTTTCCATCTCTATTTTATTTCTGTATTTTAGTTTGGTGTTGTACCTTTATAACTTTGCATGGCACTACACGACAAGAAATCGATAATCCACCTCGGCTTGTAGATAAATAAGTAAAAAATGTAGTTACAGACTGTAACTACGGCGTAGTTGGATACCTTAACTACGCCGTAGTTAAGCCAAAATCTCGAATTCCTATTTTTTAAACTATAACTACGGCGTAGTTAAACCCATTAACTACGCCGTAGTTGATCTGAGAATTTATGGCTTATTTTCTCTCATGTAACTACAGCGTAGTTCCACCTATGGACTACGCCGTAGTTAAGATGTAAAACCTAAAAATCTCAACAAGTGTAAAATTACCAAAATACCCCTAATGCAAGAAAATTTCATAAAAGCATGCATAAATTTCATTTTAATTCTAGAAATTATAAAAATACAACATATGACAATTATGAAATTTATGTAAGATTAAAATACCTTATATTGTATAAGAAAAATAATTAATATTTATGTATTTATTCCGAAATTAATTACATTTATTTATTTATACTTTACAAATTAAATAAAATAAAATAAGGATAATTACAAAATAATTATGCAAGATTTAAAATCTGATTTAATCATTTTAAAAGCCCATAAATTCAGCCAAAATACCCATTATATTTCTTTTATGCATTTTATTTTATTAAACCCTAAAAAGAAAAACCATCGAAACCCTAAAAGAATAAAAGGAGGCGGCACCAAAATTTTCAAGGGCAAGGACCATTTTTCTAAGGTGTTTTGGAGATCAAGGAAGGTGGGAAAAATAGTGGGAAGATTGTAGAGTGCTTGGTTCGATCGTGGTAATCGTTTGGTTCATGCATGTTATATTGATCGTATTAATTAAAACAAATTAGAAACCCTAATTTCGAATTAATTATGAAATCGGAAAATAAATGATTGTACACTTGATTTTATATTTTTCTAAGGTTGTATATATCATATGTAACTCAGATAAATTGTTGGAAAAATTTAGAAGAGATTCGAAAATTTATTTGGGGTTTATCTTTGTTTGCCGATTTGCGAAATAAGGGGAAAGAAAGAAATAAAGGTGTAATCAAATTAGGGTTATGGTTTTGCTATTTTGTCCAGGTGCAATTAATGCTAATGATTGGGTAATAATTGTGTTGGTGATTGGGAAAAATCAAATTAGGGTTTTGTTGATTTAATTACTTAGCCGATTTGATTTTTAATATATGAGGGGGTGATTTGTAATTTTTGAAACCATGAGGCCTATTTTAAACATGTTATTATACTTATTATATTCTGTATAAAATAAGTTGGGGGGGTATAAAAAGTCATTTTGATGATTATATTTAGATTAAAATGTTAATTATATATAATAAGAAATTAGAAATTAATTAATTAAAATAGAGGGACCTGAAAATGTAAATTCTGAAAAGTGAAGGTATGGTTAGTATTTAATGTATAAAGTAATGATTTGTCATATTGTGAATCTAAAAGGACTTGGTTTAGTAATTATGATAATTTAAAGATATTGTTTAAATAATTAATAACAAAAGGGCTACATCTGTAAATGTAAGGGTTTGCCTTGTAAATAATAGAAAATGGAATGTATAATCAGAATAAAATGTGAAACTTTGATATTACACTTTATAACCTTGAAAATTGTTGATTTTGTATAGTTACACCCTAAAATATGGAAGGTTTGTCATATTTAAACCCTAAACTGTAAGTTGACATGTTAAGTCCCTCAACTATTCAAAATACTTAATATAACCATCAAATGATGAAAATTACTAATTTTGAAAGTTACTAAAAATGGAAAAAGTTACTAAAAATGGAAAGTTACTAAAAATGGAAAGTTACTAAAAATGGAAAAAGTATAACTATAAATGAATGGTTTGTAATTCGAAATTTGATCATTTTCTTTAGGTTCGGTTAAAAAAAAAATCAAGAGGGAGTGAATTTGATATTCCTAGTGGTGTTTTTCTCTTTGATTATTGCTTTGCTTCGGAAAAGGTACAGATATTCTGACCTTATCGTAAGGTTTCTCATTACATATTCCCTCTCTATCTTTGATTACCTTATGTGATTTGCTTCAATTTGCTCTGAGCCTTTTATCTTGGATCTCTTATATGACTTTATTATGTTCGTTTGAACCCTGATATGCTACTTTGATATTTGAACTGGCATTGAACCTTCGCAATGATCCCTTTGAAATGAACTTTGATATTACTTTGCTTTTAACCTTCAGTTGAGACCCGAGCCACTATTAGTTTCTTAGCCATGAAGGTAACATGGCCGTGTCAATGATTCACCTTTGGCCAGTGAACTCTGTGAGGTGTGATGATTTCTCACACCGTCCCCCATTGCTATTGATATTAAAGCGCATTATGAAGATTATAATATGTTTAAGGGGCGCATGGATGCATCCAAGATTTGTTTTGTATTCGATTGATTATGACATTATGATATATGAAAATTTTGGTGACTGATGTTTGGTGCATTCCACGCATTTTCACAATTTAGGAGGCTCGCGACTCCGTGTGTTACTATGATATGATTTGTTTTGTGCATTTGTAATTGACTCGATTTGACTCATTCCTGATTCATTTTACCTTACACACTATGATTGACTTCTGATTTTCTTTACTAATATTTGTATTCCATATGATCATGTCTTGTTATATCCTTGCAACCTTATATTGTAACCTTGATTTTCCGTTTTATCTTTTGCGTTCGATTAAATATATCTGTTCACTGAACACTGGGCTTGTAAGCACAGCCGCACTTTCTTTCTACGGCAGTATCTAATCTAGGACCTTGTGTTGCTTTTCTGTATATGCGTGCTGATGTGGACTTAACCCTAGAGATCTATAGTTTTGATATATGACTTTGTTACTTTTCGAGTTCGTTATTTCGGTTATTTCGTTTGGATATGTCTGTCTTTTAAGAACTTATGTACCTTAAGTCATGTTGACTTATTTTCCTTTGGTTATTTATTTGAGACTTCCGCTGTTTATGCTTGTGTTATGATTATGTATGCCTTTGATGTCACACCATATTTGTAATACTTCTACCCTTTTGGGTCGGGGCGTTACATAAGACATGCAAACAGTAATTGTCATTAATACAAGTTAGAAATTTACAAAACCATGTACATTTAGTAAATGAATTTTGTGGGTATATTTACTGAAAACCCTCACGAGACTTCACTCGTCCACTCGGGCCACCGAGTGGTTTAAAAGGCTTGTTGCATACGCTAAATGCAACCGTGATTCCTACAAAAGTGAGTTAGTTTTCCATATTTTGTAATTATGATAATGCTTTAGGTTTGTTAAGTGATTTCAGGGACACGAGGTTGCTCACAATTTTCAAAACAGGAGTCCATGTCATGTAGCTCTGGTTATGCAGAGCAATACTCAAGAGAGTCTGTTGATCCCAAACCTAGATCAATTCTTTAGGTTGTCTAAGGTTAAATTACCTTGGATAAATCCAAAATAACTTGTTGTAGAAACATTGTATGTATATTAAAGTGTATGCAGAATCTACACCTTAATACTCTAGAAGTAAAATCAATGAAATAGTAATCTTGAACAACAAAGATATAACCAAACGCTCCAATATTATTAGATTAATAATACGAGTACTCTTAACTTAGTACTGGGGTTTACAACCTTGAAGCTTTTCTTAATCGACTTTGACAACTATGAAAACTGATAATGATACGACTGTGTGTTTTGTGATATCTCAACTAATGCCCTAGAGCCTCCTTTTATAGACTAAGGAGTCCTAGTCGGCTTACAATACATTCCTAAGATATCTCAATCTTTTCTAAACATAAACGTAATCTTCTAAATAAATACATTATGTATATCTTGTACATAAATATCTCAACACTTATCTTCACACGCATTCTTGTTCTCCAAACAATCTTTATCTCTTTAATTCGTCTTTATCCTCTTGACAGTAGAAAGTCTTCAAACAGTTGTAATCTTTCCACCAGCAGCACTAATAAACATAAGCAGTAGTAACATTAGTACTAGCAGTACTAATATACACTAACAATAGTAACTTGTACTAGCAGTCTTAACTTTTACTACTAACAGCACTAACTACTTAGCTTATATTTGTCTTCAACACTAAGCAGTCTTAACTTCAACTAACAGCAGTAACTTTATGCTATCAGTACTAAATTATACTAACAGTAGTAACTAGTAGTGGTAACGTTATACTACCAGTACTAACCACTTAGCATAATTTCCATTATGTACCTGAGCAGCAGTAACTTCTAAGAATCCATGAAGTCTTTTAAGTCCCAACAATCCTCCCCTAAACTTGATGTTCATCTTCTGAATCTTCAAGTTTCTTCTTTAAAAGTCTTCATCACACTTCAGGAAGATGCATTCAAACCTTTCATTTACCTTTTTGCTGCTTTACCATAAGCTTTAGCAGTTGATAACACATCTCATTTTGATGATCAGTTTGAAGTTTCTTGTTGAGCATATTGGTGATGGTAATTGGTGTGAGGGGGTATCTCCTTTCAACCAACATAAAAATGTGAAGATTATCAAACCTTACAAAGTGAACTCCAGATGAATCAATCAACTTCCAAATAGTCACCCTGTATCCTTGCAACATTCTCCATACATCACTTTTTATGTCTGGTTCAAACATAACTTTCAAATCTCCATACAACACTCTTTCAAATTCATTTTTAGGCCTTGTATCACCATACTTTACCTTCACTATCCTCCAAAGAGCTTCAAAGTCTTCTCTATCTATTCCTTGTAGCATCCTTATCATTGAAGAGTATCTCTTGGAACTTCCATCTGCTCTTATCAACTGATAATGTACTAACATCCCCTCTTTATGAAGCTTATAATCAATAATCACTGGTAATTTGGTAGCAAGTGGTATAGCATCAATTGCTATATCTTCATCCTTTTTAATCACCAAAAGCTTCTTTAGCTCAGCTTCATCAACTTCATGAACTTCCTCTGACTCTTTTTCTTCCTCTACTTTTTGTTTCTTTGAGGATTCTTTCTGTTGTTCTTTCCCTGCTCTTTTCCTTCCAAGCATCTTCTTTCTGCTACCTTTAGCTGTTTCCTCTCTACCTTCTTCCTTCTTTTCTTTGCTTTCCTGTACCTCAGAACCCATAGCTACAAAGGTATTTACTCTCTTTATTTCCTTATCAAACAACTTTTGAATTTCATCAAAACACTTTCCTTTTAGTTGTTTGTATGTATATCCACCCATGTGCTTAAGATAAGTAGACATTTGAGTTCTCTTTTGTGCCTTGGTAGGAGGTCTGTTTCTCCTTTCTTATGCTCTAAGTGTAGCAAAATGCTTTCTTCTTTTCTCCATCAGTTCCATAAATAGTTTTTCTTTTTCCTCATCTGTCAATTTCTCTCTTTCCTTTGATTGGAGTCTCTCAGCCAGCAGTCTATCAGCCTCCATCATAGCTTGTGTATTTTCCCATGAATCAATCAATGCTATGTTGACTTCTTCTTCTTGTTTCCTTGCCAGCTTTTGCTCTTCTAATAATTCAGCATCCAACTTAGCTTGAATATTTCTAGCAATTTGTTCATCAAGAGCAATTTGACCTTTTCTCTTCAAAGGAACTTCAGGCTCAATCATAATACCTTTTCCTTTATCTTTAGAACTTGAAGGTTTTATCTCTTGTGGAACTCTGAACTCACTTGGCTCCTGAACAACCACCCCTTTATCCTTGGGTCTTGTAGTTGTTGCTGTTGTAGCAGCAGTAGTAACAACTTTAGGCTTAGCTGCTTTAATCTGTATAAGTGTCTGAGCCAAAGTGATTTCCTCACTGTTGTAGGAACAACACTATCATCAATACCAGCAGTATCATCAACACCAGTAGTAGTAACTGCCTCACCAGCAGTACTATCATCAAGCTTCTTACTCTGGTCATCTTTTCCATCAACTTTAGCTTCCACATGCATCACATCAACCTCCAAAACTTCAGAATCAAATATTAAATCATCATCTTGTCTTTCTTGAGTTTCATCAACCAAAGAAACATCAACATCAGCATCAATATCTTCAATACTCCTCCCATGTTTGGATGCATCTTAAGGAACACCCAAACTCTCCTGGTCTTTAGAGGACTCAACTTTCCTAGACATACCAACTTTGCTGAGTCTTTTTAAACCTGTAGGTCTAGACATTTTCCTTCTTTCTAACCTCTGGATCCTCTTCTTCAAAGCAGCAATCTCCTTAGCTTGAGCATCTTTTGCTTTTTGTAAATCAAGAACATGTGTTTGCAATTTGTTACATAAAACCATCAACTCTGTTAGTTGCATGCTATCCTCCCCACTAGGTTGTGGATCATTGGAAGGTGTTGGTACACTCTCCTCATGCTCTGCCTCATCTTGAGGAACCTCTGCCTCCTGTCTTTGAGCCTTCTTAGATGGTTTATTCTTCTTGGGTTGGGAAAATGAAGATGGCTGATCAATAATTTGTATTGGAGTGGAATCAGTTGGATGATCTGAATCCTCACCCATTTCTTCAACAAGTTGAACCATCATGGTATCAAATAAAGGTGTTATTCTCCCAAAGAAATCCTTTCTAGCTCTCTTCATATTGGCAAAGACTTTCTTTGTGTGAAAGGGATTAACAAAAATCTTCTTGTGTGCTGACATATTACCCAGCTGTTGATTAATGAAAACTTAGAGAAAACGTGGATACAGCAAGAATTTGACTCCTCCATCTAAGTGTTTCACCATTGCATCAAAGAAAAGGTGGATACAGTAAGAATTTGACTCCTCAACATCCATCCATCCAAGTGTTTCCCCATTGCATCAAAATATACTTAGACAATTGATCTATCTAATTATTTTGCCAAGCATATGGATACACAATGAAGCCATAGAACTACTGAACTCATTCCATGCAATGGATTTAGCACTTAAGCATTGAGTAATAGTATGAATGAAATACTTCCACTGAGGAGAGAAAAAGGCTTTATAAAAAGTAAGCTTTTGAGAAGTCTGTTTCATACCCATAACGTTTCCAATTTCTTCAAAGAATATTAAGCAGTTGGAAACAATCAAGTAGCCGAGATTCCTACTACATTTAGAGGTTCAAAGTATCTCTCCTTATGCTGACTCCGTAAACAATAACCCTCTTCTTAATACGATACAACATACAGAGATGTCTTTTTTGCGATTTGTCGCACTCCATTAACCGTTTGTACCTTGGCAGTTGCCTAAAATTGTTCAATGCAAGATGTGTAGATCACCAGATTGACTGTTAAAGCATATGAAACAGAACTTGCCTTCAAGAAATCAATTATCTCTGCAAACCCATCACTTTCTTTGGGTTTTTCCAAGAACGCGACCACATTGTGTGTTTCAGCAAACTTAGGGCTTGACATAATGAATGAACTTCGATGATTAAAGATGAAAAGTGATAGGTTTATGGTTTGAAAGTGTTTGAATAAGGAGGTGAATTCAAATAAAGAATTAAATGAAAACCACTTAATCGAAGTATTTATAGAATCACCCTCAATAGCATAAACTGAACTAGGCATTATTAACATAACGCTCAAACAGCAAAACCAATACGAACGTGTCACAACACCCCGTAAATTCCCGTTAGTATTCAGACCCATTCCGGTCAACCTACTTTAAATTTTAAACGTACGTTTAAATCTGAACGTTTATACCGAGGAACTAACTGCGTAAAAACAAAAAAAAAATGACGTTCGAAGCGCGTTTCCGACATTATTTTATTAAAATTAATTTAGGCTTAATGTAAGATATTTTAGCTTTAAATATGTTTCGTAGATTTTTAATCACTTCCGATTTTAAATTTAGGGTTTATCCTTGTAAATTACGTTTTTTTGTTTCCAGAGCGTTTTGACCAACGGAAACCTCAGAAACTCAAAATCTTTTTCGAGTAAACTAAAGTTTATCGTAAAAATTATACCTCTAAGCTTAAAAAAATTCGTTTCACGCTCCCTCCACTCCTATAGGCACCAAGAACGTGCCGAAGAAGGAAGTGTGTATAGTATGGAGCGGGAGGGGGGTGGGGTGGTGGTCGCCGTCTAGGGATGCTATGAGGGCGACAGGTCAGCAAGAGATCGCTTTTTGCTATAGAGGACGACTATCGGACGCGTGCGACTAAGTCTGAGCATTTTGAGTCGTACGATGTCAAGGAATACTCAATGATAGAACTGTCATACTTCACTATCTGTGGTCGGGAGATCGCGAACCGAGCTTCTCATAGGTATGTTAAGGACCATGGAGGATTTACTTTACACCTCTACAACAATGACTAGCAAATTTTGAACCATGACCATGTTACTTGAACTTTAGCTAGAAAACTTGACCCATTTGGTCCTTGTGGCCTTGCTATTGCCGAACCACCAACAACACACACCTTTGGTGTGTGTTGGTCACTTATGCACCACTTGAACCCTTCAAACCCTAACTCATGGCCTATATATATCACACTTTCTCTAAACTAGGTCATTTCATTTCATTTCAAACTCACCAAAAATTTTCTTCCTTCCTCCCCTTGCTCTCTAGCTCACGGCACCACCCCAACACACAAACACATCCATAACTTTTGATTTCTAGCAAGATCCAAGTATTCTAAGTTCATTTCTAAGGTTATCTAAGGTAGATCCAAGTGTTGGTTGGTTGTTTTTCAAAGATTTCAAGAATTATAAAATTAGGGTTTGTAAGATTATTTGGGGTTTATTGAAGATTTATAATTCTTGGTAATATACTCTATTTTTCTACACATTCCTCTTGATTTTGAAGTTTTACATTGATCTTTACTTGGTTTCATCTATTATTTCTATAGATCTATGTTTGTTCCATAAAGAACCATGTGTTTGTGTTAATTTTTACAAAAGAATAGGGAGTTAATATTTGTCATCTTTATAAAATGGTGAAGTAACCATTGTACCCTTTATGTTTATGATTTACATTATGTTCTTGACGAATTGAGAGCGATAAGTTTGCAACAAAATATTAGGTTGATAGGTATAGTTTTGATGGTTGGTTAGTTGGAAAATAAATATTAGGGCTAGATTTCGGCACTGAATATGCGAGTTTGGTGATGATTTTAGGGCGTAATTTGTAGAACAACCTTGCTGTCACGACTTTGTTTTGGGTTTTGAAATGACTTAAATGTTTCATTAGGACTAAAGATTAGTTTTTGAAGGAGCTTATTTCGAAGAGATAATTTTTCATATACACACTTTAAAACGAACATAAAACGGCAAGTATGGCCAAATTTGAAACTCGAAACATTTTTCGCGAAATGGAATATTAAATGACCAGGTCAGTAGCAAAAACGGGCGATTGAGCCCTTCTGGTCCGAATCGCTTAACTATAAAACACGAAAGCGTTGTCCAGAATGATATTTTACTATGACGTTGCAACCGCTAGCCCCAAAAATTTCAAAAACGAGAGACATTTTTACCACAAATCGGAAAGATAGATTTTTAAGAAACACTCTAATAAATGCTTGCTGATTGGAATAGAAAAAGGGGGTTTCGGGCACTTTCGGACGATTTTGGATGTTTTAAATGCAAGCGAAACATATAGGAATGTTAAGTAATTAGTTAGAACAACTAGAAATGTCATGAAAGGTTATTTGAGATGACGACCTTAATAAAAAGTAGGATTATTAAAAATGGTACGAATTGGACATTTAGGCGATTTAAACATAAGGATTAGGCGGTTTAGAATTGTTTAAGCGATTTGTAAAATATGGAAACTTAAGAAAATAGGGGACGCTATTAACGTTTTGAAACTAAAAAGTTTCCTAAAAAGGAAAGTATCTAAAAATAGTAACTTTTTGCGAGTGTCGGGATTTAACTAAGACATGGTAAAGTTTTTAAAGTCTTTTATTACTAAAACGCAAACACACTTGGATGCTTTAAATGAAACATGGATGCATAACTTGTTTACTTTGTCTGAATGCTAAGACATAACACAATTTACTCTAGTCTCTGCTAACCTCCGTTAACTCTCATCAGTGTTGTGGTTATCGCTTATTCCCTTGCTAAAGGTGAGATTATAGCCCACTTTTTTACCGATATTTCAAATGATTTATACATGGGGGATGAGAACACATTGTTTGCTTTTAAATTGGAACGAGCAAGATTCTTTACGCAATTTTTACATGTTTATTGTTTGTACAAACCACTATTACCCGAACTATCATGAACCGTTAGTCACCTATGGCCAATTGGATTGGTTAAGTGAGCGCGAATGCGTAAATAGATCTATTGGGACTAATTATCCCTATCTGCTTTGGTTCCACTTAACGAAGAACAAACGGATATATGTCATGTCGATGTGCGTTGTGGTGGTCTTTGGTTTGGGACACCAGTTAAGGGCAGGAATACTATGTGGCATGATATGATATGCCCTACTTTATTAGCATCGGTGTCATGAGCTTAGCGTAACAGTAAATACTTTTTATGTGATGTTGTATCTGTTATAGTAGTCGCATACGTTTTGAAATCTTGTGGTCCACTCTTGTATTAACTTAAACCTATGAATTCACCAACATTATGTTGACGTTTTAAACATGTTTTCTCAGGTGCTTAGCTTGGCTTGATTCTTGATGCTAAATGGAGTCTATGTGCTATGTGACTTCGCCAATTTCAAGACTTATCTATTTATATACTCGTTGTTATTATCAAACTTTGTTATGATTACGCTACATTTAACTCTCTTATGACTGGTTGTAAAACTTAAATTTATTTTCTTTATGCAACGAGTACAACTATTTTTCAAACGTCCATGATTAGTGGTCGTTCTTTATTGCTTTGTGTTCGGATTGTTATGACGTCACGCCCTCGGACACGTATTCCGTCCAGGCCCCGTCTGGGGGTGTGACAGATTGGTAATCAGAGCCAAGGTTATAGAGAACCAGGTAGTTATACTAGGTCTGGTCTATAACCAGTATGTGATCCTATGTGCCTCTATCTGTGCTTACGTGTTGTCTATCCTTGCTATACATATATATAAGATTTCTATATATACTTGAGACTATTATATATTGCCATATTTACCTTGCCATTCATTTCATCGTTTCTTTATGCCTTGCATGGTTTCATATAAAGGAGATTTATATAAACTTTTGCTTGTGCAGATCATGGCAGCTTCAGCTATTGCTATTTCTTCTGATTCTTCGGATGAGAGTGTGGGATCACCGCCCTCTCGGGTTATTCTTTTTGGTGATATTCCTACTGTTATTCCTTCTACTTCTGTGGTTGCTCCAAAGACTTCTACTATTGCTCCTGTTATTTCATCTGTCGCTCCTATGGTTGAGACGACTCTTGTCGCTTCACCCGCTGGATTGTGTGGCTTGATTCCTTATTCGGATTCTGATTCTGATTCACCAGATGAGATGTCTTCATTAGAGCACATTTCCCCGCTACCAGCTATTTCACCATTCGTATGCATCGATTCTTCTGAGGCTCTTGATTCTTCTGATGGACCACCTTCTCAGGATCCGTATGTGATGACTGTTGCTCGTTGGAGGAGCAAGGTAGCATCACTTCCATCATCATCATCTGAGTTTTCTATTGCTCCTATTACTGCCCCGCTCGGGATTCGTCTACGGTCAACGATTCTTATCCGATGCCGGGACGCGCCCGATGACGTTTTTCAGATTTACGCGGTTTAACTTCCCGATAAACTGCCAGATTCAAACGTAACGCGAAAAAGTCAAAGATAATAATCGGAAAGGTTTAAAATGTTGACCTAAAACTTACAGGGTGTGACATCCTTTCCTCGTTAAAAGAGCTTTGTCCCCAAAGCTCAGGACGTAGCTTGAGATGCGGATTCATGGTTAGCAAAAAGATGAGGGTACTTTTTTTGCATTTGGTCTTCGCGCTCCCAAGTATACTCGGGACCTCTTCTTGAATTCCAACGGACCTTCACGATTGGAATGCGACTTTGATTCAAACGTTTAACTTCGCGGTCCATAAATTCAATTGATTCTTCAATGAAATTGAGCTTGTCGTCTATGTGGATTTCATCCAACGGAATAGCGAGCGGTTCATCGGATAAGCACTTCTTAAGGTTTGAGACGTGAAAAATACTATGAACACGGCTTAGTTTCTCGGGTAACTCAAGTCGATATGCAACCGTTCCAACTTTGGCGAGAATCTTAAAAGGTCCAATATAACGAGGGTTCAGCTTTCCCCGTTTGCCGAAACGTATCACTCCTTTCCAGGGCGATACTTTCAACATAACCTTATCCCCAACTTGAAACTTCAATGGATTACGTGTATTATCAGTGTAGCTCCTTTGTCGATCACGTGAAGCTTGTAGACGATGCTTGATTTGGATAATCTTCTCTGTTGTTTCACGAACAATTTCTAGGCCAGTAAGCTGAGCGTCTCCCACCTCAGCCCAACAAATAGGTGAACAGCATTTGCGACCATACAATGCCTCAAAAGGTGCAGCTTTAATCCTTTATCATTAAGTTATGGCTTGCCCTGCATAAAAGAATAAGGAAATTAGATTCCTTTTGGGACCCAAGCCATTACTGACTTGGATCTGCCCTATGCATCAATGTAGTTATATCTGTTCAAAGTGATTGATGCACTATTATGTTTAATAGGCCTCCAAACCTAACATGGGAGGGCTTAAACAAACATTGATGAACCCATTTGCCCTGGCTGTAATTAACTGATGTTCTATAATGGGCCTAAGCAGGCTTAATAATCGGGCTAAAGTATTAATAGGTGTTCTGTATGACCTAGCAGTATTAACTATTCTATGCCTAACAGTATTAACAGGTGTTTTTTATGACCTAGCTGTATTAACTATTCTAGGCCTAATAGTATTAACAGGTGTTCTGTATGACCTAGCAGTATTAACTATTATAGGCCTAACAGTATTAACCTTATTGATTAAAATTGCCTGTTTGATAATGCTGGATTCTTTAAAAGGGCCTTTGGACAGTAGATTGTGCTGATTTGTAAAAATGAGTCTTTGGTCTAGCACAATGCACTGTTGGTTTTGGGTGAGCAGTATAAACTGACTTAGCAGTACTAAGAGGTTTTAGACCAGTTCTCAGCAAATAAACTGCTCTTAGAGTCATATTTTTGTGGGTTCTATGGTGTGAGGTCTTGGCATAATAGTCATTATCCACCCTGTTGTAATTGTTCCCACTTACCCCCTTTTTCTTTTGATGGTAAGTACAATTTTTCTGCACATGATTAAAGCTCCCACAAATAAAACAAGCCTGTTTTACATAGAAACTTCATCTACCTAGGTGATTAACTTTTTTGACCATTCTAATTTCTCTGATTCCCTCTAGGACTTTGTGATCTATACATTTCTGCATACCTAACTGACTTTTTAACTGGTTTTTCTATTTTAGCAGCAGTAGGAATAACAGTTTTCTTTTCAGGCTTAGTCTTAGACTCATCTTGTTCCTCATCATCTGACACCCAATCCTCAATAATTGGAGCATCATTATTCTTCCTAACTTTCTTAGGTTCTACTTCACTAACACTCTTATAAGTTGTTAGTACCACACCTTCATACAAAGCTACTTTTGGACCTGTTGATACTTGTTCTTCTACCAAATATCTTATAAGAATTATCTTTAGATTTTTTCTGATTCTTTATCACACCACAATTGACTCCTTTCTTATTATTTCGGAACAAGCATTTTGAATTCAGGCTCTTTGAATTCATCAAGACCAGAATAAGACAGATCCAAATTGTTAGGTCTATTATAAATTAGAGGATGAGGTGGAGGAACATGCACTATATCCAAAACCCTTTTGACTTTTGTTCAGTTATCTGACTTCTAACAAAAACTGATCTAAGTATTTGAGGCCTTACCTAATTTCTCAATTTTAAAACTCAATGGGCATTCTTTTTATTGCATAACTTTTTTCAAAACTTGTTTTTAGCATATTAATTTATATTGTTTGACTCTAATTATCTTTTAAGGGTTAGAACTTCTTCACTAAACAAGAACATCATTCTTTCCTATATGTGACATGTTTGTGCCTCAACAGTATCTTAGTCCCTTCTTTTATAGTAATTGCTTAAATTCAGTTTGATGTTGTTTAGCAAGCAAATTCATCATCTTGTTTTTTTAAGAGTTTCATAGTTTCAAACAAGTTTTAAAGCAGTTTTATAAGTGTTACCTTGGTCTAAAAAATGCCATTAGAGCCATGTTTGTCTGAAACTTGTTTTTTGCCATGTCACTACTATCAAAACCTACACCTCCAATAAACCTAATCATTTCTTTGAAGGTCTTCATTGTTCCTTGCTTTCTTTGGTGTTGTCTTGATCTGAACTGACCTTCCTCTGCTTCTTGGTGATCTGCATCCGTGGCAAAGTGTCCAACTGATGACAGTTGTAACACTCCACCTTTAGATTTATCATATCAGCAATATCATTTCCATTAATGAAAATATTCTTGCTGTCCTGATAGTACTTCTTTGCTCTCCATAGCAAAGTGTGCTGCCACTTCAAATTCATTGATTCCAAATCATCTTCTTGAATTTGCTTAAGGTCCTGATTTAGGAAATTAGAACCATTTGGATTTTCCAACCATGAAAGCTTGCACACAGTTATTATCACTACACTTAGCAGTGCAAACTTGTGGAACGGGCAATGAGTAGTAACACTTAGGGCTAGCAGGCATAAACTTGTGAAAAAGTAGGTTAGCATCATTGATACTGCTAGAGCTTGGTGCAGTCATTGAAGGCCAAGTTTTGAAACACCATAGACGATAGATTGGGTTTAAGGAAAGGGGTAGAAAATAGAAGAAAGTCTCAATGATGAAATAAGTAGACTCCTCCGTGAAACCCACTTTAAACTCAAATAAAGGATACCAAATAAACTTCGTGATCACTTGACATTAAAATCCGAATTCCATAGCCGTTTTGACGTTTTAGTGAATCTTATTCGGATCATTTTTAGTGTTATGTATCGTGTTTGTTGTGTTGTTGTTTGTAAATGTCGTTGAACTAAGACAAATGGTATTTTGAATTGTCGTTAACGAATCTACATTTGTCTAGTCAAACTTGTCGTGATAGCATATTTGTACTTGTCTCAGTCCATTAATACTTGCAATTTAACCGGCCCAATTTAACAATAACACTTAGCCAAATCAATAATATATATTGTCCTATGTTTGTGTAATGATATAACTTGTCTGCCAAAAACCAATCGTGGCCCATATAACTAGTTATAAGAGTTTGGCCCACTCCAACAGAATAGGACACGGTCCATGAAGAGAATTTTAGCCCACTCTTAAAAACTATAACTCGGTTTGCCACTAAATCATATAGCCCGATCCACAATAGAACTAGGATATATAATTGTAATCCCTAATATTAGGCATACAGTTAACCCTAATCATTATAACAACGCCTACCACTTGAGTCTTCTCTCCCATCTCATCTCTCAAATGCAGTAAACAAAATGTTGATCCCAAACCTAGATCGATTCCTTAGGTTGTCTAAGGTTAAATTACCTTGGATAAATCCAAAATAACTTGTTGTAGAAACTTTGTATGTATATTAAAGTGTATGCGGAATCTACACCTTAATACTCTAGAAGTAAAATCAATGAAACAGTAAGTATGAATGAATGAACACAAGATGTAACAAAACGCTTCAATATTATTAAAGATAATAATACGAGTACTCTATCTTAGTACTAGGGTTTACAACCTTGAAGCTTTTCTTAATCGACTTTGACAACTATGAAAACTGATAATGATACGTCTGCGTGTTTTTGTGATATCTCAACTAATGCCCTAGAGCCTCCTTTTATAGACTAAGGAGTCCTAGTCGGCTTACAATACATTCCTAAGATATCTCAATCTTTTCTAAACATAAACGTAATCTTCTAAATAAATACATTATGTATATCTTGTACATAAATATCTCAACACTTATCTTCACACGCATTCTTGTTCTCCAAACAATCTTTATCTCTTTAATTCGTCTTTATCCTCTTGACAGTAGAAAGTCTTCAAACAGTTGTAATCTTTCCACCAGCAGCACTAATAAACATAAGCAGTAGTAACATTAGTACTAGCAGTACTAATATACACTAACAGTAGTAACCTGTACTAGTAGTCTTAACTTTTACTACTAACAGCACTAACTACTTAGCTTATATTTTAGTCTTCAACACTGAGCAGTCTTAACTTCAACTAACAGCAGTAACTTTATGCTATCAGTACTAAATTATACTAACAGTAGTAACTAGTAGTGGTAACGTTATACTACCAGTACTAACCACTTAGCATAATTTCCATTATGTACCTGAGCAGCAGTAACTTCTAAGAATCCATGAAGTCTTTTAAGACCCAACAGAGTCTTTCGTCATTAATTCTACTTTTGTTTTAATTTTTATTCCTTTAAAATGTATCATATGAACATTAATTATACAAACCAAGTGGGGGATGGGAGTAGAATTACCACTTGAGCTATATTTGTCTTCGATTTTCTAGTTTATTTTGAAAATTTTTGCCATTTTTGAAATTTTTTGACATGTTTTTCAAAACTGAAACTAGAATAGATCTTTGCCAAGCACAAATTACCCTTTATTTTCATTGGTGAGGTTTTCCTAGTATTCTGTTTTCTTATATTGATACATAAACCCACCAAATACGAGTGTGCCGATAGTATTATAGACTTTAGAACTTGGCTTGTACATCATTTCGAGACCTAATTGAGTGATAGGGATAGATAGTTCAATAAAGGCAACATTATAGGATTTACACCCAAATAAGCCCATATGTATATTGTTGTGTGCGTTTATTGACTTGTTACATTCACTTGTCTACCTCCCATGATAAAACCCTTTGTTGCACTCATTTTTAGTGCAAGATACCCCTAGAATAACCTGTTAAGCCATTCTGTGTTTAAAACCCACAAATTGTTTATGTTATTATCGCCATTACACCTTAGCCTACCGTGTAGTCTATAATTCTGCCGTTAAGGAGTTATTGGCTGCTTGAATTCCTTGGTTCGGGTGAATGGGTTTGGGAATGACGCTTATATGGAAGACCTATCATTGAATACCCCCCGTATAACCAATACTTTTGATACTACTTATCTCAAGTGGGGGGGGGGGGGTGTTTATCATTGTTATTTGCTACAAGAGTTATATCATGTATTGTCATCATTAAAAAAAATAGTTATAGTATTTTATTTCACTCCTATAACATTGTTATTATTTAGTGTTGCTTATCAATTAAAACCAGCCTACTTGTTTGAGGATTGTGGAAGACTTCGAGTTGATACATTTATAAACCAACCACTTCACTGAAGGTTGGGCTAGTTTGCTTCTGCTTGTTCAAATTGCAAAACTATTACATCTACATCACAGAGACTGGCCTATTATTATTGATGATCATAT
Source organism: Tanacetum coccineum (assembly GCA_026074375.1). Classification (NCBI taxonomy): domain Eukaryota; kingdom Viridiplantae; phylum Streptophyta; class Magnoliopsida; order Asterales; family Asteraceae; genus Tanacetum; species Tanacetum coccineum. The sequence continues at coordinate 28,448 of BQNB010003728.1, forward strand.
TTTCGGACTTTGAAGTTAGAGCTAACAGAAGGATGGTAGCTAGTGATGACGACACCGTGGATTGTAGACTATTTGTTTTTGTGTTTATTTTATTAACACCAATTATATGTGCATCCCATGTCTTATCCTGCCCTTTAAATAATTTTGGCCTTTAGCTTGCTCGAGTTAAGGAATGAGCAATTACGTGTGTCTCGTTCATGGATTTAGACGAGCATGCGTGGTTTTGTCACCTTTTTTGGAACATTGGTATCAGTTAAGATCTTTCACCTGTTTAAGCTTGTGTGTGTCACTGATGTTGCCTTTAAGATCTATTTAGATTTTAACTCTAGTTGGTGTAGTTTTATGTACTTTTCAAGCTTATGATATAATACATGCTATGACCATTCTATTGAGTGATCACCCTGAAATGAAACACTTAGACTAGCGAGAGTTGAGTGATTTTGATCCCTTTTTCGTGAGGTGTTCGGCCTTGGTATTTCTAGCATATGTAATTTATATATTTATATCTCCTGAGTTAAATTGGGGGATATCTTTTTAGGAATTATTCTAACAGGTCTACTTGAGGGCAAGTAGAAGTCAAGTGGGGGATATTTGATAACATCAAATACTTAATACCTTTTTGTATCAAAATCCCTTAGAAAACGTTCATAATTGTCTATTTGTGGTTAAAATATGTACTTAATCACTTTATATTTCATTTTCAGGAAAATATAGACGTTGGAGCGAAAAGACATGAGAACTGGACAAGTAAAAGGTTGAAGTTATGCTGTCAAGTTATAACTACGGCGTTGTTACCACATTGAACTACGTCATAGTTCAAGTGAAGAATCCATGTAAGCTTACCCCGATTCAACTACGCCGTAGTTACCTTGAAGCACTAAAGATGACAAGTCTAGTCATAACTACGGCGTAGTTGGCCACTTCAACTATGTCGTAGTTACACTTTGCCTTCAAAAGGAAAGCCTATGATTGTGTCGTCGTGTAGGTGTATTTTATGAGAGTTCAAGTTTTAAATTTATATTTTTCCGACTTTACCTAAAACAACACTTTAACGGGCGGTGTACCCGGTCAAATGGAGTTTCATGGTAAGTAAGGTGTCGATCACTAAGAGCGAGAACTAATCTTTTATTTTATTAATATTTTGCCTAACTAAACTAAGCTAATTTAAACTATGTTAATTATATTCTATGTTAAACCTATACTAAACCTATGTTAATTCCAATTCTAACGGATAAAAGGGGGTTTTCAGCCTGAGAGACTAGCACAGGTTTGTGGTGACTTAGATCTACTTAAGACACAATAACACACACAAGCAGACAGACAAAAGATATAAGAGCGGTCTAGCCAAATATAAGAAAACTGTATTAACCATGATTAATCCAATTAGAACGTTGGTTTGTTTATTTGGTGCAATGAATACTTATCTCGAGGCGGCATATCATTCTTGCTACTTAGGCGTTACTTCTTCCTAAGACCTAGACATGTAGAATTCTGTTATAATTAAACACATCTGCATAAAGCATCCTATTTGTTGATTATAATATATCTTAGGGTTAAAGCAATGGTGATCTTGTTAAACCCTAGCTCATAGAGACTTTACCCACTTACTGCTTAATGGCAATTTATATACTAGTAGTCCACTGGTCAAGTCTTTACCAATTGATTAAGAACGTACTCGTTGATCCCAAGGGTCACCTACCAGTCTAAATAAGCTCACTAATCTAAAGGCGAAGATAGGTCATTATTTGTGATCCTATTGGTCTATATATATAAATCACTATATGGAAAGCCATCCTGGCATCTAGCTAACTTGGTCCATATCACTAGATCCAGTTGAATGATAGGTCGCATACAAAAGCACGTAAACAAGTATAAATTGATAAACATAAACAAGCAATCAAAGATAAATTAAGCATTCGAGATAAATAAACCAAACATTCAAATCTTTATAATAATGGCTATTACCCAAGGGTATTAGCCCTCAAACATCATAATCAATACAAGAGTAATAATCCAACCAAGGTAAACTAACCGAGTTAAACGAATGATACCAAAAATTGAACGATTACTAGAGTATAGGAGATTACAAAGTGTTTCCTATGGAATGAGTAGCTTTGCTTGAACTTTTCTGCTCTTCTTGTCTTCTGAAAATTAACTTTTGTGGTTAATGTATCGAAAATATGAATAAGCGTATAGACTCCTTTTGGATACGACATATTGATCTTTATTACTTTGTGGTCTTTTGTGAAGTGCAGGCACATATACGCCGTATCTTCCTTGATAGATACGACGTATAGGATGTCAGAGTCAGTATCTTTAAATGTCTTCGTTTAAGCTCCAAAATGCGTGCCTTTTTGCTAATCTTCACCAAGTACTCCATAATTACTGCAATTCTCAAATACAAACGATTAAGTAACAATTCTTCCAATAATTATACAAAATGGGTTATTTACATGGGATAAATGATGCTATAAAAGTAATGTTATTTGATGTCATCAGCCTAACTCAGCATAACTACGACGTAGTTTATACCCTCAACTACGCCGTAGTTGAGACAAATAATATAAATACATCCCTAATAACAGCTCATTCGTATCATTCACTCACAAGGAGTTCTATGGAACATCTAAGGCTTCTAAAGGACGACGAGATTTGGCTCATTCACCACTTAGTTCAAGGGAGAGATCATTTAACTTATTTTATTATTCATTCATCAACATATTTGTAAGAACATTATGTTTTCTCAATCCATGAGCTCTTCATTTATTTCTTGTGTAATTTGTAGCATGAGTGGCTAAGCACCTTAAGTGCTAGCCTTGTTATGATTTTATTATGGTTTTGATGTTAGTTTCTTGTTGAATTATCATTTATAGGATATCCTATTTCCCTATTACATGATCTTGAGATTTGGTAGTATTGATGCTAGTGTAGATCCTGTTAGACCTTATAGTAGGCTTACCAGTTGAATTAAGGGTTAACCAGGTACTAGGGATAGGTTGGCAATTGTCCATAGTGTAGGGATTGTCCACATCTCCGCGTACAGTATGATAGGTACTTATAAACTTTGGGAAAACTCTTATAGGAGAGTTTACAGCCATGATGTGGGATTATTGGCACTAAATAGGTCATTAGGATAGTTGGGGGTTAACCACTATAGACTAGATGCTCACCCTTCATGCCCAACGGGGACTTGAGATTGTAGGATGCATAGGACAGGTTAAATGCTCAATTGACCCTGTTGATATTAGAACCACTCAACCACCATAAACGATAAGTAGATATTACACTAGGAAACGTTAATCATAACCATGACAAAGGAATAACTAGGCTAGTACTCTCTTCTCCCTAATCAATTCTCGTAATTTAATTTCACGCTTTTATTACTTTAATTCTGTTTAATTATCTTCAAACCAATTCAATTCAATTTTAATTAGTATTCAAATTAAGAATATAACACTTAGCTCTTGGGACGACCTTAGATTTACCAATCCTACACTACACACGATCGGGTTCTCTGCCCGTTAGTGCGTTGTAGACCATAGGTAATCGAGTTTTATAAATTTAAAACTTGGTAATTTTAATTTCAAACGAAATCACACATCATGGTAATACCTCTCAAAACTCATCAGTTACTGGTCTTGTTTTAATATCCAGTATTAAGACGATTTACCATTTAAATTTTGTATTACGTATGAACTATGCATGAATTCATACCACGATTTGTTTAAGCTTCCTTTTAGAAAGACAAATCAGTTTGTAATAAAAAAGTGTCTAAACTCGGGTTACCCCTCCCAAGCCTTTTTCGATAGGTGGACTAATTCATAGACATTTAATACTCTTTTTACTACGCAATCTCCCAGTCAGGGACTGGTGTTTAAGTACACTCTTTCTTGTGACATTTGCAGAGATGCCCCATTTTATTATCTCTCTAGATAATACCGGTTGACATATTATCTACCCTTACTCTTGCATATTAGACAATAATAAAACAAAACTGACACAACCAAACCATTTATATAATGTTGATCCGAGAGCCACTTCAGAATCAACTTAGGTCAATAAATCCCAAGGGTTATATGGAATACATAGAGGGGGTGAATACGTTTCCGTTTAAAAACTTAAATCTTTCATATTAAATCACCAATCAAGTTAAACGCAATATGAGAAGTGTCGATAATAGATTTACAATAACTAGAGCATATCATAACAATACATGCACAACCACAATATTAACTTCAAAGTACTACACAATCATGATTAACACAATATACGCAACGATCCACACAATCATGAACACAATGCAAATATAAAACTAAAGCGATAAGTGTAAATAAAAATGTCAAGCAAAAGGTAAAAGAAAATGCAAACTGGTGATTTATAGTGGTTCGGTCATGAAGCTCCTCTTCACCCTACTCCACTCCCCGAGTACCCAACTCGAGAGCTACTTCACTAGTCAACAAGCTCGTTTTACGGTAGAGAAAACCTTACGTGCATCGTCTCTTACATTATTTTCTGACACTAAGCTAAATGTCGAGTCCTTCTTTGGGTACAACCAGCCCCGTTATGTTTTGTGGCCCAACATAACAAACCTTGTGTTTTAAGGCCTAAACACATAAACCACGTCGCTTATACTAATTTCCGACATTAATCTAAATGCCAAGTTCTAATTTTAGCTAGAACCAATCTACCACCCATACACGTATTTTGATGACTAAAATACTAACCGGATCACACACCTATATTCTGAACTAACATACTAGCCAGATCTAACTACTACACAAGATTGGAAAACATGGACTCGATCTATATGCAACAAATGTTATAAATGGACTAACTACACTATAACACATTGTATCATGATGATTACATGTGTTCTTCTCTTACACTTGAATGGATGGCTGATTGGATCACATTTAAACAAGATTAAACAAGTTAAATGATTAAAGATGGAAAGATTTAGAAAGGGATTTAGAACAGAAAGAAGTATAGAATAACTAATATCAATCACACATACAATAATTTAAGAGTTTTATAGAGAGATTAGAGAGAGAGGGAGGGTGAGTGACACTTAGAGAAAATATGCAATATTAGATTAAGGTTAAATGTTTCACCAATCCCATCCATTCCCCTAAGTGTTCCTTTTATAGGAGGACACTTGACAACTTTTCCTATGGGAGGGATGTGGGATAACATATTTCATAACAAAGTAAAATACGCTTAACGACCTAAGACTCAATATAACCCTGAGTGACTAATACTTTCTTGATTTCCAACAATCTCCCCCTAAGGGAGGTCACTCAGGACTTACAAATAGTCTGATGTCTTCGGTCTTGGGTTGTCCACCAACATAAACCTCTAGCCTCTACATTTGTCTTCTTTCTTTAAGAATCGCCTTAATCCTTCTCAGCATCACTCTGGATCTTTGGACGTCTCTGTCAGACCACTCTCTATTGTTTAACCATTGATACTTCTTTCCCACTTAATTTATCCTAAGGAAGTTTTCCAACTTGTCTCTAACATTAGTCAAAGTTCCATCACAGAACTTATAAACTTCATCACCTCTCATAAACTTTTCTTCTCATCACGACCTTCATAGAATACCCTAAATGTCTTTGGACATGTTGTGTATGTAGGATAATACTCGATCTTTAGAATGCTCATCTGTGGCTTGATGATATTGAGACTGTTCTGGTAACTTTCAACACCTAGCTGAACTTCTTCAACTCTCTTTCTGATGATGAGGCTTCTCATGTATACCAGTAGAGATTGCATGAGATAATATTCTATGTCTCCTCTAAGGTGTTTCAGTTTCCTTGAGCTTTAAGCACATACATATCTTCAATATCATTTAGATTCAATCGACTGAAATTAGATTCTTTGAATGCGTATCTCTTCTTATCAGCTCGTGTCACGGTAATGCTTTTCAAGAATCCACACTCGAACAATTCATCTACTACAACTTCATTCACAAAGGTAATTTTCAAGTCAGAATATACCTTACCAGTAGTTGTATTCGCTCTTTTACCTCTTGATGCATGATTTCCTTTTAACAAAAACTACGTCAGGTTTTAAATTTATAAAACCCTAACTACCTCGACTATTCCTACACACTAAAGAGCAGTGTACCCTATCATGTATAGTGTAGTGATTGGTAAGTACGGGTGTCAACCCAAAAAACGATTTCTATCTCTAATTGTCTAAATGAAATAACATTTTATTTAAGAAAGTAGTAAAGAAATCATTTTGAGTTTTAGAAGGATCATTTGGTGTTAAGCCTTACTGTCAAAAAGGGACTTGGTATAGTGGCAGACAACTAGAAAGGATGAACACATTTAATTATTATGATCTCATGTGCAATGCTTAATCGCAACCTTAGAGGGGGTTTAAAATCATTGTTCTAATTTGTAGTTGCAACCTAACCTATGTTTACTGAGTGGAATGGACTCGCAAGGAGAATTAACCTATTCTCAGTTTACAGTGACTAAGAATTCTGACTAACCTATGAGATACGCTTACTCTAACAGATGGTCTCCTATTAGATTGCACTCCTAACTAGGTATTTAATGCTAAGGGCTCGCCTAATGAGTGTAGGTCGAACGACTACAAGTATTGGTCATCTTGCAGTCAATCATGCACGTAAGGGTTAAGAGGGTTACTTAAAACCTCGTGCACACTCAACCTCATATCAAAACTTAGACAGGAACACAGGGATCTATAAGCGCACTACATAAATTAAAAAGAAAGCGATAAAGACAACGAGATCATAAGATAATAATCACAAAGATGATTAATAAATTAAATGTCGACGAACAATAAATAAAGCATAAAAAATCATAACATCAACCAATTATATTGCTAGATCCAATCATACAGAGTTGAAGTACAATTACAATTTATGCTAGACTAGTGCTCGCGATCCTCTAGTCGAATGCCATGGCAAACCCCGAAGGGTTTGCCCTACACCAAAGCAAGCAGCCAAGCTGCTCTTTTTCTCCTTTTCTCCTTTTCTTGCTATCAGTTATACACACTAGGGACAAAATTGATTTAGAATCATTCGTGTCCTTTTTATAATAACTTGGATCTTTATTCTTTATACGAGTTTAGCCCCTAGAGTTTCATTATAATATTACTCCATCCATGAAACTTTACACGAATTGCACAATATTAGTCCTTGTGATGAGTCATCATTACAACGTAATTGCTGTGTCAAGTTATGCCGTAATTTTTCTGACGCGGCATTCCAACATTTAGTATAAAAATTGGTTATGGCGTAATTACATCGACCCAGTTACGTCATAACCCTTCGTCAGCATAAATGTCTTCTTCAGCAATTATAAATTACGGCGGAACTCCTGCGGGCCAGTTACGCCGCAATCCTTCTAAACTTGATATTCATCGATCGCTTTTATCTTTAAATATATAGTACCCATACTAAATAATATAGTAGTGGTACTATTCTTCATTTAAGCCATAAGTCGCATCCTGGAGAAATTTAATAACCTTCCATTAAATTTTAGTACATCTACTAAATAAATTAGTATTTGTACTAATTTTGGCCATTTCTCGTACACTTTTGTTCCAATGCCTTTAATTACCAAAATTTGAAATATAAAAGTACCAAATTCATATAAAAATGATATAAAAGCAAGGCAATAAATATGGAAATTTGATATATAAAAGTATTAACTATTTGATGTTATCAAAACATCCTCCCACTTGACTTCCACTTGCCCTCAAGTAGACCTTTTGAATAATTCTCAAAAAGATATCTCCCAAGTTATCCAGGAAGATATGAAATTAAAAATTACCTATGCTACATAATGCTAAAACGAGCCACCTCACGAAAGGAAAAAACGAATCAACTCATACTCTTCTAATCCTATGTGTTTCTTTTTGGTTGTATCACTTAACTGTTCAGTCATGGAGAGTATTCTATCATAAGCTTGTCATGGATACTAATCTCTACCACTAGAGTTTAGATGCAACTGTTTAAAAAGGAAAATGGGTTGACACAACACAAAGGCTTACGGGGTGAATCATCCTTTTAAGGCAATCTTTACCAATACCAAAATTCTAAAAAAGGCGACAAAACCACAAATGCTCTTCGAAATCCATGAACGAGACACTTGTGATTGCTCAATTTCTTAATTTGAATAAGCTAAAGGTTAAGATTAAGAATGATAAGGGTAGGATAAAGACATGGGATGCAAATTTAATTGGTGTTAAATAAAATAAACACAAAAAAAATAGTTTCCTAAGTCCAAAATCTCCTCGTCACTGGTCGCATTCGATCCCATAAGTCAAGAATTGAGGGTCAAGAGTTAAGGGGTCTTCACACTACATGAGTTAATCATATGAAATGTAGCGTAATGCCTTATAATCTCCATAAACTAGGCAAGAAAGACGCATTATGTCACACCCCGACTAAGGCGGAAACACAAGGCGTAACGGAGGATTAATCGTCATAACACAAGATAACAATATAGAGAAAACTAAATGCATATCATAAGAGTGTCACGATGTCCTCCAAAAACAAGTATGGAACTTGAGTCAAGACAAATCAAAGAACACAACACATCATCAAGTATTACAACCAAGCTCCCACACGTGGGGGGTAATACATGTCTTAAGATAAACCAAAAGCTAAATTGAAACTAAGTTCCAAATGCAAGTCTTTCGAGATAAGATCCATGAAGGATGCCCTTAGGTCTGCTAAAGCTTGCTATCTTGATCTAACTGATTATTCACAATACCTAAAAATGATATTTGAAAGGTCAACATTACGTTGGTGAGCTCGTAGGTTTAGAAGTAAACCCAGTTGCTGTGCTAGAATTTAAGAGTGTGGACAATAGTGTAATATGAAAGCAGAATGCATACAATAGTATTTAGATCATCAACACATCATACCAGGGTATCCCAACCCAAATCAACAAATCAATAGAATTCTCGTGCATTTATAGTCCTCCAGACCTATTGCCTACCAGCTGAAGCTACCCAGTCGGCTAAATAGTGTGGTGCAGAAATTCACATTGGAACTTCGCATAAATAGATCTCATAGTATTCGCATAGCACTCACATAGTGTTCGCATATCATTCATATAGTGTTCACATAGCATTCATACACGCAATCATAGGCACATAGCATTGTCCAAAAAGAAATAAGAGATTTTGTACAGTAGTAAAAGTAGTTGAAATAGATTTTGAGTTTCATTTTCTCCCAATGGAAACGAGTTTGAAAAGTAGGGCTACGAGAACTCACCTTTAAACAAGTGAAAAGTAGCTGAGAATATGATCAAACAATTGTATGCAACGACGTCTAAACACGACCTAATCTAGTTAAAGTCCAATTTAGATGTATGTTTCTTAAATGTTTGTGTAGGTGTGTGTATGCGTTTTTTCGTCGTCGTGGAGCAGTTGCGTCGAAGGTGGGTCGTGTGGGTGGGTGGGGGTGGTTGGGTCGTGTTGTGTTAGTGGGGTTCTTGTTGCAGGGCCCGATATTTGGTGAGCGGTGTAGGGGAGCCGTGTCGTTTTGGGTGTCGTATGCGCGTCACGACGCGCATTGACCGGTTGCTCCGCGTTCTGCTTCTGTTATGGTTCGTCGATGCATAGAAGTCAAAATGTGCGTTGTGTGGTCACTTTAAATGTTGTTGGTTGCGTGATGGTCGGTGACTTAGACTCGATGAAAATATGTCAAAGTATGTATGTTAGATAGTATACACTTATACTATTTAAGAAAATAGACGAGTAAGATATCCAGACTTAGATAATAGTTATTAATAGATATATTCTGGTAATCTATCTGGTAGTCTTAAGTTACCAAGCTTAATTGTATTAGTTATGAAAAATGACACGTTTCAGTTTCGCTAAATCATTAATAGAAGTTTTTATAATTTATAAAATTAAAATATATTTTTCGTCTTTTAATCGATTTATTACAATATAAATATTTTATTATTTTGTCTTTTGTCAGATTTATAAGAAATTATGTTTTTAATAAAATATTTTAAGTATAATATTTTTATGAAATTTCGACATGACCCGTTCGTTTATAAGATGTTTTCAAGGTTTTAAACCTCAATTTCAAACACTTGCCCTTAAATAAATCAATTCCGACAAAACGACTAAAAATCCACGTTTTGCGTTGCTTATCAAGACACATTCCCTTCAAATGACTATTTGACTATCCAAATTTACATACTAGTATAATTCGTTACCAAGAGTTCGCTTTTATCTTTCAAATGTCAAATTTTAGCTTATTGGGCCTTGAGGCCCATTAGTAGTCCAAAATATTGTTATTAGTATTAAAACCTATTTTAGGCCCATTATCAAGCCCATTGAGAAAATAAGTCCAACTAGGGATGAGCATGGTTCTGGAACCGGTGAAACCGAAACCGAAACCGATAGATCCGAGAACCAAATTTTGAGAAATTAGGAACCGAGACCCGAACCAAATATATTTTTTGGATCCGGTTTTGGTTCCAGTTCTGTTTTTAGTTCTTTGGGTCTACCCGTATAGGAACCGTTATTCTGGAAAAAAAAACCTAATGCACTAATGAATTAAGGCAATAAAAAGCGTAAAAATTGAATCATGATTCTATTTGTGAAAACACAACTTACTAATAAAAGTAAAAAAGCCAAACAAATTGAATCATGATCAACATTTATTTCCACAAACTCGTAGGTATATAACTATATTTTCATAGTTATACTTGAATTAAACTAAAGTAGTAGTAGCTTATATAAAACTTACCACCGTTGTTTTGATAATGAGTTTAATGGATTAAAGCTTAAGGTTTAAGGTGTTTGGCTGTGTTTTTAAAGTAGACTGCTATGGTTTTTTATGGTACGTATAATTTAGGATTAATGTCATATGTCACCCTACTATCATGATTAATTTATATATACCCAAAGTGCAAATATTGAATACATAATGTACAATGTTTTTAATGCATTTTTGGGTGTATATGAAATTTCCATCTAAAAGGAAGGGAGATATGAAATTGCCCCTAATTTAAGTATGGGAAAAATAACATAATTTTAGAATAATTGGATAATCGATTTCGGAACCAAGAACCGGTGGAACCGAACCGAACTGACCCAAGAACCGAAAAATCTCAAACAACCAGAACCAGAACCAACGGTTCTGGTTCCGGTTCAGTTCTTCTTGGTTCCGGTTTGGTTCTTGGTTCTGGTCCAGTTCTTTGGTTCTTTTGCTCATCCCTAAGTCCAACGAATGATCCACAAAAGAAGCCAAGGCTCACGGACCAAGACTAAGCCATGGTTTGGGCTTAGCTTATTGGGTTGTGGCCTTTTAAGCTCATAATAATCTATCCGTAGCTTATTAATAAGCCTTTAAGCTACGCAAGTTCTTAAATATCAGTATAAGCTATGACCAAAAGCCATGAAAATAAGTCAGACCACAATAAGGTCCACAATAAGCCACATCTTATTGGCCTTATTAGGTCGTGGGTTATATAAGCCCAAAATAAGGTATGCTAGTTTCGAAAATAAGCAAATAAGCTATAAGTACCTTTAGTTACCAAAATAAGCTACAACAATAAGCTATAAAAATATGGCGAAAGAGGTAAATAACCAAAAGTACTCCTTTGGTTTTCCTTTTCTTGCCATGAGCAAATAAGCTCCAAAATAAGCTATATGAAGCTTATTAATAAGCTAGATAAATATTTAGCTATTTAGTACATAAATGTTATTCAACCATCACTTCCAAAATAATAAAATGGTCTTTCCCTTGTGTCCCTTTACCCACGTTCGTACCAAACAAATACCCCTTAATATTTATTTCAAAACTTTAAGCTTTTAATTTTTAGAAAACAAACCGTACAACTAACATCTATGCATCATAAAGCATTCAGAAGTACAAGAATATGTGAAATAAGATGACTTACAAAAAGAGGGTTTTGAGGATGAAATTTACACGAAACCGATAACCCAAACGTTGTTTTAATGACACCACGCCTATTAGAATTAACCCGGAAGTGTTTAATCCTTCATGTTTCTTGACGAAAAATAAAAGTTATGGTGTTTGTGTGTGTGTTGGAGTTCGGACGCAACAAGAGAGAAGAAAAGGAGAGAGCAAATTTGATGTGTGTGAAATAATGAATGAATGTGTGCGTATTTTGAAAACATAAAAGACAAGGCTTGGTACATGCATGGGACAAGGTTGCTATAAACTTGCCTTGTGGTCCCCCTTATGGGGCTCGAACCGTGGGCACCCAAGGAGGAATCCTAGGTGCATTTTGGCTCTTGTCGGGTTACTAAATGACCTAAACTCGTGATTTAAAATGTGACTCTAAGTTTCCTAGTAAATTTAGTTAATGTAAAAATATTTTTACTTAAACTTTGACTATTTACACTTTAGTACCTACACTGAATTCTAAAGGTTTCTTCATCTTATCTGCATAGCTTTTTTGACGATCACGTGCAGTCTTAAGCCTATCCTTGATTTGTGAGATCTTATTAGTGGTTTCTTGCATGATTTCTAGTCCTATCAGTTGCCCTTCTCTAACTTCTTCCCATAGGATGGGTGAACGACACTTTCTCCTATAAAGTGCTTCAAACAGTACACATCTCACACTAGAATGATAACTGTTGTTGTAGGAAAAATCGACCAATGGAAGATGAACGTTCCAACTTCCCCGAAGTCCATAACGCATGCTCTGAAGCATGTCTTTCAAGGTTTGAATAGTACGCTTGCATTGATCATCAGTTTGTGGATGGTAAGTCGTACTCATGTCTAACCTAGTTCCTAATGCCTTATGCATTGACAGCCAAAATCATGACGTAAAATGACTATCGCGATCGGATATGATCGAGATTGGCACACCATCGCCTTGCTATGATTTAATTGAGGTACATTTTAGCTAACCTATCCTTCTTATATCTTCACGCATAGGTAGAAAATGAGCAGACTTAGTCAATCGGTCAATGATGACCCATATTGCATCATGCCCACTACTGGTCCTTAGCAATTTTGTGACAAAATCCATGGCTATTCTCTCCCATTTCCACTCGGGAATCTTATGTTGCTGCAGTGAGCCAGATGGACTTTGATGTTCAGCCTTAATCTTCAAACAAGTCAAGCATTTACTAACATACAAGGCTATATATTTCTTCATTCTCGGCCACCAGTACATATCCCTAAGGTCATAGTACATCTTATCAGCTTTTATTTTATTTTTATTTTTTTTTTTTTTTTTTTTTTTTTTTTTTCTGGGTGTACTAAGTACTTCGACTTATGAGCTTCATCCATTATCAGGGTTCTCACATCACCCATTAAAGGAACCCATATTCGATCGAGATAGTACCACACTCCATCACTCTTACGTTCCATCTGCTTGTCAAGCCCTCATAACATTTCAACTGGTGCATTGACGACCTTAGCTGCTTCATTCTGAATCGCTAGTATCCTATTATTGATACTCGACTGTATGGTCATGTTCATTCACTACACTGATACTTCTCAACTAGGCTTCATCTCCTCGTCCTTTGCTACACTTAAGTGTGCTACCCTCCTATACAACGTTAAGCTCGAGTACAAGTGATGATACAAAATACACTAAGCAAGTCAAGAGTCGACCTGATAACAAAAATTATCCTCTTCTATAAGCACCAACGACTGCGTGAGAACTTCACGCGTATTTCTCTCAGCTCCCTTCATGTCATTACATACTACATCAGCTTGGAGACTCTTAGAGAGTTGGTAGTATATGTCTCGTGCTTCCTCTTACAATCCATGTCCAAACGCACGGTGTAGCGAGCCAGATCTATGCGCTGGCAGAATACAACTATACCTAATTCTCTAACTCCAGGGGGTGTAATTCTTCTTGGGAATCATTTAACTTGTCTAGAGGCATATGCTATCACCTTACCCCTCTGCATTTGTACACAACCTAGTCCTAGACCTGACGCATCGCAATATACTACAAAGTCTTCTGGTCCATCGGAGAGAGCTAGAACATGTGCATTACATAACTTATCCTTCAATATCTGAAATGCCTCCTCTTGTTCCTCATCCCAATCATAGGTCTTATTCTTCTGAGTCAAGATGATAAGTGGTTTAACGATCTTGAAGAAATTCTTAATGAATCCATCGGAAATAAGTGATGGTAAGGCACAAGGATTAAGGAGAAAGGATTAAAATATGATTAAGAACCGACAAGTATGTGGGACGCTTCAGCGATAAAAGGAAAGTTCTCTAGGAACTGTAACGGGTCGTATCTTATCATGATCGGCAGGCGAGACGAAAATTGAATAGCGAGGAAGGCAAGTACCACGACAAAACTTTGCAGTTATATCAAAATCATCTTACCCATAATAGCATATGAAGCCAATTGGCCTCTTCACTTGTACAAATTTATATCCACTGTCAACAGATATTATCATTTGGATGGCTGACATAAACACACACTGTTATAAGCTTCATTTTCTTGGATAAATATAAAACAAAGACTAAATAAAAATATATGTAAAAAAAAAAACTAATACTCACCCACACAAAACAAAAAAAAAACAAAATAACAAAAAATGATTATAGTAAACAAAAAAATATTTTTTCATATAGAATATTACAAATAAAAAATCAAATCCCAACAACCGACTAAACATTTAAACTCCAACCACACCCCCCACTCCCACTCACGGACCACACTATAACAACTAAAACAGAATAAATCAACCCATCAATCCATCATCACCATTCACCCCCACCCTCAACCCCTCCCCACTCCATTCTACCACCTGGTCAACCCACAACAACATCATCAACCCACAACCAAGCAACACCAAGACCATCCCCACCCCCTAACCACAAAGACCGCCCCGACCAATTAAGCTTCAAACAAAACCAAACAACACACAAATGCTGAACAAAGTCTACCAGAATCCCCCCCCCCCACCACCCTACCAACCCCCCCCCCAAGCAGTCAGAAAAAAAGATAACCCTAAGATCATCCAATGCACCACCATTACTTACGATAAAAACATAAAAATCACTAGACAACAAACACAGAACATTTAAAGTTAAGGTCTACATACTTAATTCATTAAGTTGCATGAAAACCAAAGGTTGCATTTCGACAATCCAAAGGGCATTAATGAGAAATCAAAATTCCATATCAAATTCTAAATGCAGACTTTTTGAAATGCGTCCGCATTGAACATCAGCCGCTGGTATCGCGGTCGAAGGACAAACTAAGAGAAATACTATGATCCATGTAGTTGGTCGAATAGGTCATCTATCCTAGGGAGGGGATAACAATTCGTGATGGTTGATTCAAGCTTCATAATCTCAGTCCTCGGGCAGTACTTGTCAGTCATCTTCTTCTTCAATTCAGCCCAGGTCATTGTATAAGCAATGTCATTACCAACAGTCCTAACGTGGGAGTTCCACCACGTTAGAGCATTTCCCAGAAGAGTACAAGTGGAGAACTTGATTTGGTGTTCCACAGAATAGTTGCTTATGCAGAACACAGTTTCCATTTTCTCAATCCATTGAGTCAAATCGACAAATCCTTCTGTGCCTTTGAAATTTAGAGATTGGCACTTCATGAAGTCTGGGTAAGTGCACTCACGAGTGGCTCGCTCGTTTCTCCTAGCACCTGTTCTTGAATTGTGGTTGTCGACACCATTCGTGTTTGCATCAATCATTGCCTGAAGTTAAGCATTAGTGACAATGGTAGTGGTGGCGGCTGTTGTGGCCGGTGTTGTTTCTGGGTTTAACCTTGTGGTCCTTCTTTTTGGTGCCATTTTCTTCAAATCACAAGAAAATATAATACCTGTTAGATTTCATAAAATCATAACTATGACATGACATATACCCAATAAGTAAAAATGAGATCACATCACACAGTGAAATATACAACTGAATTGTAATCAACAAAGATATAACTAAATCGACATTCATTCACAACAAATTCGATTACAGACATGGCATAATACCACCATTCCATATATAATTAGAAAACATACATGATTGGTTCAGATACAAAATGATCACATTGATTAGGTTACAAGGTAAAAGAATATATATAACTTAAAGCCATACTAGCCAGGATTGAACCCGTAATACTTAGTAGGCTGTACAAAACAACTAGCCATAACAGAATCCAGGAACTGCTACCAGCCTCCGCCTGTAGCTCTGGCTGTGCAGGACCTTTGGCGGGTCCCTGCTGTCTCTCGATCTCTTCTATCTGAGTCTGAAGTCTCTTTATCAGCTTCAGTGCCTTTGTGAGCTGCTCTTGCCTTATGTGATCTGCCGCCAGCATATCTGTAATCACCGTCTGTCTCCTACGGTCTACTGAATGTAACTCTCTGATCTATGACTGCTGAGCTAACACTGTGGTACGTAGCGACATAACCTCATACTGCGCGAAATACCAACCTCACCTGATACACATCCATAGATCAACCCCAAAGCCTCTCAATACATCAAAGCCTCATCTAATGAGTCTAGCAGTAACGACCATGTTCAACGCCTAGCTCTTTTTCTCCTTTTCTCCTTTTCTTGCTATCAGTTATACACACTAGGGACAAAATTGATTTAGAATCATTCGTGTCCTTTTTATAATAACTTGGATCTTTATTATTTGTACGAGTTTAGCCCCTAGAGTTTCATTATAATATTACTCATCCATGAAACTTTACACAAATTGCATAATATTAGTCCTTGTGATGAGTCATCATTACGGCGTAATTGCTGTGTCAAGTTACGCCGTAATTTTTCTGACGCAACATTCCAATATTTAGTATAAAAATTGGTTATGGCGTAATTACATCGACCCTTACGTCGTAACCCTTCGTCAGCATAAATGTCTTCTTCAGCAATGATTAATTACAGCGGAACCCCTACGGGCTAGTTACGCCGCAATCCTTCTAAACTTGATATTCATCTATCGCTTTTATCTTTAAAAATATAGTACCCCTACTAAATAATATAGTAGTGGTACTATTCTTCATTTAAGCCATAAGTCGCATCCTGGAGAAATTTAATAACCTTCCATTAAATTTTAGTACCTCTACTAAATAAATTAGTATTGGTACTAATTTTGGCCATTTCTCGTACACTTTTGTTCCAATGCCTTTAATTACCAAAATTTGAAATATAAAAGTACCAAATTCATATAAAAATGATATAAAAGCAAGGCAATAAATGTGGAAATTTGATATATAAAAGTATTAACTATTTGATGTTATCAAAACATCCTCCCACTTGACTTCCACTTGCCCTCAAGTAGACCTTTTGAATAATTCTCAAAAAGATATCTCCCAAGTTATCCAGGAAGATATGAAATTAAAAATTACCTATGCTACATAATGCTAAACCGAGCACCTCACGAAAGGAAAAACGAATCACACTCATACTCTCACTAATCTATGTGTTTCATTTTTGGTGATCACTCAACTGTTCAGTCATGGCGAGTATTCTATCATAAGCTTGACATGGATACTAATCTCCTCCACTAGAGTCTAGATGCAACTGTTCAAAAAGGCAAATGGGTTGACATAACACAAAGGCTTACGGGGTGAATCATCCTTTTAAGGCAATCTTTACCAATATCAAAATTCCAGAAAAGGCGACAAAACCATAAATGCTCTTCCAAATCCATGAACGAGACACTTGTGATTGCTCAATTGCTTAATTTGAATAAGCTAAAGGTTAAGATTAAGAATGATAAGGGTATGATAAAGACATGGGATGCACATTTAATTGGTGTTAAATAAAATAAACACAAAACAAATAGTTTCCTAAGTCCACAATCTCCCCGTCACTGGTCATATTCAATCCTATAAGTCTAGAATCGAGGGGTCTTCACACTACACGAGTTAATCGTATGAAATGTAGCGTAATGCCTCATAATCTCCATAAACTAGGAAAGAAAGGCGCATTATGTCACACCCTGACTAAGGCAGAAACACAAGGCGTAACGGAGGATTGATCGTCATAACACAAGATAACAATATAGAGAAAACTAAATGCATATCATAAGAGTGTCACGATGTCCTTCGACAACAAGTATAGAACTTGAGTTAAGACAAATCGAAGAACACAACACATCGTCAAGTATTACAACCAAGCTCCCACACATGGGGGTAATACATGTCTTAAGATAAACCAAAAGCTAAATTGAAACTAAGTTCCAAATGCAAGTCTTTCGAGATAAGATCCATGAAGGATGCCCTTAGGTCTGCTAAAGCTTGCTATCTTAATCTCACTGATTATTCACAATACCTGAAAATGATACTCGAAAGGTCAACATTACGTTGGTGAGCTCGTAGGTTTATAAGTAAACCCAGTTGCTGTGCTAGAATTTAAGAGTGTGGACAATTGTGCAATATAAAAGTAGAATGCATACAATAGTATTTAGATCATCAACACATCAATACATAATACCAGGGTATACCAACCCAAATCAACAAATCAATAGAATTCTCGTGCGTTTATAGTCCTCCGGACCTATCGCCTACCAGCTGGAGCTGCCCAGTCGGCTAAATAGTATGGTGCAGAAATTCACATTGGAACTTCGCATAAATAGATCTCATAGTATTCACATAGCACTCACATAGTGTTCGCATAACATTCATATAGTGTTCACATAGCATTCATACACGCAATCATAGGTACATAGCATTGTCAAAAAAGAAATAAGAGATTTTGCACAGTAGTAAAAGTAGTTAAAATAGATTTTGAGTTTCATTTTCCCCCAATGGAAAAGAGTTTGAAAAGTGGGGCTACGAGAACTCATCTTTAAACAAGTGAAAAGTAGCTGAGAATATGATCAAACAATTGTATGCAATGATGTCCAAACACAAACTAATCCAGTTAAAGTCCAATCTAGATGTATGTGTCTTAAATGTATGTTTAGGGTCGATGCATAGAAGTCAAAATGTGCGTTGTGTGGTCACTTTTAATGTTGTTGGTTTGCTGTTATGGACGGATCCAGCATTAGACTCGATGAAACAATTTTCAAAAGTGATGTATGTTAGATAGTATACACTTATACTATTTAAGAAAATAGACGAGTAAGATATCCAGACTTAGTTAATAGTTAATAATAGATATATTCCGGTAATCTATCTGGTAGTCTTAAGTTACCAAGTGTAATTGTATTAGTTATGAAAATGACACGTTTTAGTTACGCTAAATCATTAATAGAAGTTTTTATAATTTATAAAATTAAAATATATTTTTTGTCTTTTAGTCGGTTTATTACAATATAAATATTTTATTATTTCGTCTTTTGTCAGATTTCTAAGAAATTATGTTTTTAGTAAAATATTCTAAGTATAATATTTTTATGAAATTTTGGCATGACCCGTTCGTTTATAAGATGTTTTCAAGGTTTTAAACCTCAGTTTCAAACACTTGCCCTTAAATAAATCAATTCCGACAAAACGACCAAAAATCCACGTTTTGCTTTGTTTATCAAGACACATTCCCTTCAAATGACTATTTGACTATCCAAATTTACATACTAGTATAATTCGTTACCAAGAGTTCGCTTTTATCTTTCAAATGTCAAATTTTAGCTTATTGGGCCTTGAGGCCCATTAGTAGTCCAAAATATTGTTATTAGTATTAAAACCCATTTTAGGCCCATTATCAAGCCCATTGAGAAAATAAGTCCAACGAATGATCCACAAAAGAAGTCAAGGCTCACGGACCAAGACTAAGCCATGGTTTGGGCTTAGCTTATTGGGCCGTGGCCTTTTAAGCTCATAATAAGCTTTCTGTAGCTTATTAATAAGCCGTTAAGCTACACGAGTTCTTAAATATCAGTATAAGCTATAACCAAAAGCCATGAAAATAAGCCGGACCACAATAAGGTCTACAATAAGCCACATCTTATTGGCCTTATTAGGCCGTGGGTCATATAAGCCCAAAATAAGCTATGCTAGTTTTGAAAATAAGCAAATAAGCTATAAGTACCTTTAGTTACCAAAATAAGCTACAACAATAAGCTACAAAAATATGATGAAAGTGGTAAATAACCAAAAGTACTCCTTTGGTTTCCCTTTTCTTGCCATGAACAAATAAGCTCCAAAATAAGCTATACGAAGCTTATTAATAAGCTAGATAAGTATTTAGCTATTTAGTACATAAATGTTATTCAACCATCACGTCCAAAACAATAAAATGGTCTTTCCTTTGTGTCCCTTTACCCACGTTCGAACCAAACAAATACCCCTTAATATTTATTTCAAAACTTTAAGCTTTTAATTTTTAGAAAACAAACCGTACAACTAACATCTATGCATCATAAAGCATTCAAAAGTACTAGATTATGTGAAATAAGATGAATTACAAAAAGAGGGTTTTGAGGATGAAATTTACACGAAACCGACAACCCAAACGTTGTTTTAATGACACCACGCCTATTAGAATTAACCCAGAAGTGTTTAATCCTTCATGTTTCTTGGTGAAAAATAAAAGTTATGGTGTTTGTGTGTGTGTTGGAGTTCGGACGCAACAAAAGAGAAGAAAAGGAGAGAGCAAATTTAATGTGTGTGAAATAATGAATGAATGTGTGTGTATTTTGAAAACATATAAGACAAGGCTTGGTACATGCATAGGACAAGGTTGCTATAGACTTGCCTTGTGGTTCCCCTTATGGGGCTCGAACTGTGGGCACCCAAAGAGGAATCCTAGGCGCGTTTTGGCTCTTGTTGGGTTACTAAATGACCTAAACTCGCGATTTAAAATATGACCCGAAGTTTCCTAGTAAATTTAGTGAATGTAAAAATGTTTTTACTTAAACTTTGACTATTTACACTATAGGTTTTAGGGTTAAATTGTCTTAGATTTGATATGGAGATGTGTCAGGACGCGTTATTTGATATCTTAAGCCGTTTGCGGGAAAACCTCCCAGGATTTGATCAAGTGTAAACATAATCATCTATAATGAGATAATTAAAGAGAATATTAACACTAATGAATAAATAGATAATAAACAGATTACCGTTAACACGGTAACTGATTTGACAGAAAACAAAAAATGTAACACCCCCAAATTGGGTCGCAGCGGAATAAGGGTCCGGGGCGTGTTACGTCATAGATCATTAACACAAGATATATATAAAACGACCAAAAAGTCGTTTAAAACCGATACATTGGATTTAACAAAGTATTTGTTACATAAGCCCAAAGCTTCACTTGTTCAAAATACAAAGATTTCTAGCCCATAACAGATATACAAAATGTAATGCGACAAAATCTTTAATGCATGATATCCAAATCAAAACCACCAATGTATCCCTTGCACCTCGTGCTTATTGACCTCCTGAAAAACATTGCTTTAAAATGTCAACAATAATGTTGGTGAATTCATAGGTTTGATAAATCGTATATTGTAGGACCACAAGATTTCCCAAGTGTATGATAATGCAATAGATGCAGACATTATATAAATGTAATTACGTTGCCCTAAGCTCATGACACTGAAGCTCGACATAAATGAATACCATATAAATGGCCTACATTGCCCGTGATGATGTTCTAACCCGCAACATCCTATGTTCGACATGGTATACGTTCGTTTGCCTAGTGATAGCTAATCACCCGAACGGGGATGTCAATCCTAATAGATCTATTCATAACATTCGCGCTCACAATCCAGTAACTGACAGTTCATGATAATGGGCTCAACTAGGGTTATCGCTACTTAGGCAACACGTAATCATAATATAAAACTTATCCACTTGTGTCCAATTATAAAACAGTGCATGTTTCTCACCCCAAAAACTTATAAAACAAATCATGTAAAACGTGGGGCTATGAACTCACCTTGAGTGAGCGTATATCAAGTATATCACAGAAAATGCGTCACGGTAATGATCGAATGCAACCTAATCCAATATAGGTCGTATAAGTACTAATCACATTGGGTAACTACTACCATATATAATTCTATATAGCTAATCACCATCTAATTGTTTTACTAAAATCATATTTATAAAGTTAAAATGTTTATAAAAATACTTTTGGTAAAAATGACATAACTTTCACATTTCAAGTCCGTTTCTTGCGTTTCTTATGTCCACGCTTTCGTATTAAGACGAGTTATCAAAATTTGACGTTTTCATATTTTTAGTCCTCTGATGAACAGTGATTTTTACTGTTCATACCAGTTATAAACTTATTTTTATAACTTTAATTAACGTAAAACCCGTAAATGTCGTATTTTATTCGTTATAGCTCCGTTTTTAGCGATTCTTTCGAGCACGTTCTCGTAATTGAAAGTTCTATTTATTTATGAGGTTTAAAAAAAATAAATATTTCTATCATGAACAGTAACTTTTTATAAAAGTATTATTATCGTAAACTTGTGAAATTCGTAACTCTTTCGTTATTGATTGAAAAATTATAATTCTTATCATTTTGGAATCCTAAAAATATGTAGGATCTGTGAAAAATACTAAACCTTATATTTTACAAATATTTTATAACTTGCTTTTATAAAGTTTATTTTATAAATCCGGTATTAACGTAAAACGTATATTTGCCGTATCTTTTTCGTTATAAGTCAGTTTTTTGAGTTCTTTACATATTTGGAATCGTCATGAGGTGTACTATATTTATAAAACATGATAGGGATATCATAAAACATGAACCAAAACAGTCCGTTTGTAAATAATATGTATACTTATTGATATCACTTGTTTTATGTACTTTATAACTTAGTAAATTTTCCACAATCCTCCATAACCTTATTTATCATATATGTTACATATAATAATATCCATATCTTGTTCAAAAGTCTATAGTATCAAGTCTGTAATACTTTTAATTATAAGTTATTAAGTAAACCCTAATTAACAAGTTTGTACATAACCTTTTTATACATAAACCAAGAGTGTACAACACTTATAAATCCATTTTAACATGATATTACCAACATCATAGCATATTTAAAAGTGTACAAAACAATGATCACAAGTAAAAATCCATTCCACATGTTTAAAAGTATCCTAATGGTGATTTTTGCTATATAAAACATATATACACATAAATCATAATTATGAAAATATTAGGGTGTTAGATAACCTTAGTGTGATGGAATGATGAATGGGAAACAAATCACACCCTTGTGAATTAAACCCTTGGCTTGAAATTATGGATGAAAACCCTAATTTTCCAAATAAAAACCCTAGCTTCCTTTCTTGCTTCAACCCTTTTAAAGGTTTAATCAAACCTTTAAAACACCTTGAGGTATCTTAGATATGATGTATGAGTGTATGTAAATGTGGTAGAAAAGATTGTGTGGTTTGGTTCTTGGTTTTGTGTTGTTACCGTGGCCAAGCAAAGAGGAAAAGGGAGAACAATATTGATTTTTGGTTAAGTGTTTTGCATGTGTGTTTTTCCTAACAAGTGGTAAGTGTATATATGATATAAGGCTAGTAAAGGATATGTTTACTTGGTCAAGGGACACCATAAGGGTCTTAGGGAAGTCATTGGTCTTTGTCTTTGGTCAAAGAAACAAGTAAAGGTTAGGATTAATGGTGTAGTGTAGTACAAGACCAAGTTGGTGATTTTTGATGCACTTTTCTTGGTATATCACTAGAATTCTAAATATCTAGAATATCTCTTATGGAATGAGGAATGTGTTATTTGAAAGAAAATGTATAAGTTGTAGTGTTTCACTTGCAAAATGAAGGTATAAGGTTATAATGTAAAATGTAGTCTTGTTATATAAAATGTACACTTGTAACTTGACAAGTCTTGGTTTATTTCATGACATATAGGGCATCCCATTTGTATAAGTGTGGTAAAGTGTTATAAAACTTTGTATTATGGAAAGTAAAAATAAGGCATTGGGTTGAAAGCATAGATTTAATTTTGGTGGTTCCGTGTATGCCTAAACATAATTTATCGCGAAACGTATACACTTTACGCAACCAATAAAAATAAAATGAACCAAGTTAATAATTATTATCAAAATAATTACTTAACACTTGCTTGATTTGTAAAACTTTAATTATTTGATGCCCGTTTTACATTGATTGATTCATTTTTAGATTACGCGATTACTTAACGTTTGACGAGTTTAAAGAAATACGCGTTACAATACTAAAAATACATAGTGAATTTATTGACGTCACAAATGACCCTAAAACACGGGGTGTTATAGTCTCCCCCGTTAAGTGAGCCTTGTCCTCAAGGCTTAAGACGCGACACTTGACGATGGTGCGGTCTTTGTGAAGAGGTGTGGATATTTCTTCCGGAATTGGTCTTCGTGTTCCCATGTGAACTCAGGACATCTCCTAGAGTTCCATCGAACCTTGACTAGTGGAACGCGGCTTCATTTTAACCGTTTAACTTCATGGTCCATGATCTCTATAGGTTACTCTACAAATTGAAGCTTGTCATCACAGTGAAGTCCATCCAACGGAACGACTATTGGTTCGTCGGCATAACACTTTTTCAAGTTGGATACATGGAATATATTGTGAACCTTGCTTAACTCTTCAGGTAGCTCAAGCTTATATGCAACGGATCTAACCTTTTCTAACACCTTGAATGGTCTAACGTACCTAGGCTTCAACTTCCCCCATTCGCCAAAACGTACGACCCCTTTCCAAGGCGAAACTTTAAGCATAACTTTATCCCTAACTTGAAACTCCATTGGCTTACGCTTTAGATCTGTGTAACTCTTTTGTCAATCGCGAGCAGCTTGCATTCTCTGCTTGATTTGAACAATCTTCTTAGTTGTTTCTTGCACTATTTCTGGACCAGTGAGTTGAGCTTCTCGAACTTCGGCCCAACAAATGGGTGAATGACACTTTCAACCGTAAAGTGCTTCAAATGGTGCGGCCTTGATGCTAGCGTGATAGCTATTGTTATATAAGAACTTGACTAACGGAAAATGGTTAACCCAACCCTTTCCAAAGTCTATTGCACAAACAAGCAACATATCCTCGAGAATTTGAATAGTCCTCTCACTTTGTCTGTCTATTTGTGGATGGTACGCAGTACTCATATCCAGACTAGTACCCAAAGCATTCTGAAGTAACTTCCAGAAATTTGATGCGAACCTAGGGTCACGATCACAAATAATCAAGAGAGGTATTCCATGCCTCGTGACCACCTCCTTTAGGTACATTCTTGCAAGTTTACCAATCGAATCAGTCTCTCTCATCGGTACAAAGATTGCAGACTTAGTGAGTCGGTCAACAATCACCCAAATGGTGTTGTAGCCTTGTGACGACTTAGGAAGCTTCATGACAAAATCTATAGTGATGTTGTCCCACTTCCATTGAGGTATATCGGGTTGTACCAACAATCCTGATGTCCTTTGATGTTCTGCCTTGACCTTAGCAGAAGTCAGACATTTGCTAACATAGGTGGCGATGTTTGCCTTCATATTGGGCCACCAATATAGCTTTTTCATGTCTTGGTACATCTTTTCAGAACCCGGATGGATAGAATACTTTGACTTGTGGGACTCGTGCATGATCACAGTCCTCAAATCACCATAGCATGGCAACCAACTCCTGCCGTTTAGACATAGAGTTCCATCCGCGCGGGGTTCCAACTTTTCCGTCCTAAGCTTCTCCGGATCTTTAGAATTTTCAACCAACATGCCTCCAACATCTTCGTTCTTGATGTTCTCTGGTTTTCGTGCTTCAGTTTGAGCATCCAAAATTTGTTTGGGAAGATTCAAACCTATAGTCATGACTAAGGCTCGAACCCTTAATGGTGGCTCTCGTTCCTTCCTGCTCAAGGCGTCAGCGACAACATTTGCTTTCCCTGGGTGATAACGAATCTCGCAATCGTAATCACTAAGCAATTCTAACCAACGACGCTGCCTCATATTCAGCTCCTTTTGATTAAGAATGTGTTGTAGACTCTTGTGATCCGTGAACACTGTACACTTAGTTCCGTACAAATAATGTCTTCAGAGTTTCAAAGAAAACACTACCGCTCCAAGTTCCAAATCATGAGTCGTATAGTTCTTCTCATGAATTTTCAGTTGGCGTGATGCATAAGCAATCACCTTCTCTCTTTGCATCAACACAACGCCCAAACCTTTGATCGAAGCATCGCAGTATATGATAAAATCTTCGTTTCCTTCAGGTAAAGCCAGAATTGGTGCACTACACAACTTCTGCTTCAACTGTTGGAAAGCTGTTTCTTATTTGTCACCCCACTCAAACTTGACCTTATTCTGAGTGAGCTTGGTCATTGGTTTGGCAATCTTTGAAAATCCTTCAATGAATCTTCGGTAATACCCAACAAGACCTAAAAATTGACGGATCTCCGTTGGTGACTTAGGAGATGCCCAATATTTAATGGATTCGATCTTAGCGGGATCCACGTGAATGCCTTTACTATCAATCACGTAACCGAGGAATTGTACTTTAGGAATCCAAAATTCACACTTAGAAAATTTGGTATACAACTCCTCTTTCTTAAGCAACTCTAAGATTAGCTTAAGGTGCTCTTCGGGTTCTTTCTTATTCTTTGAATATATCAGAATATCATCAATAAAGATAATTACAAATTTATCCAGATATGGTTTGCACACTCGATTAATGAGATCCATGAATACGACAGGTGCATTTGTCAAACCAAATGGCATAACTTGAAATTCATAATGGTCGTAACAAGTTCGGAAAGCACTCTTCGGAATGTCTTCTTCTCGAACCCTCACTTGGTGATAACCCAACCTTAGGTCGATCTTCGAGTAGACACTCGACCCTTGAAGCTGATTAAATAAATCATCAATTATTTAGAGTGGATAACGGTTCTTCACCGTTAGTTTATTCAATTCTTGGTAATCAATGCACATCCTAAATTATCCGTCTTTCTTCTTGACAAACAAGACCGGAGCTCCCCAGGGTGAGGAACTAGGTCTTATAAAGCCTTTGTCGGACAGCTCTTTCAGTTGCTCTGACAACTCTTTCATTTCAGAAGGTGTCAATCGATAAGGTGCCCAGGCTACGAGTACAGCACCAAGTATCAAATCGATTTAAAATTCCACTTGTCGAGTCGGAGGAAGACCCAGCAAGTCCTTAGGGAATACATCAGGAAAATCTTGGATGATTGGTACGTCCTCAAGTCGCTTCTTCTCAGACTTGTCTTCCGTCTCCTTTGTATTAACGTTTTCCAAAAAGACTAGACATCCTTTTAGCATGTATTCTTTTGTTTTGGAGTACGGGATAATGTACAGACGAGCCTCGTATCCCCGGTTGCTTCCGTCACCATGAACAATTAATGTTTCATTTCCCTAGGGGATACGAACAATATTCTCGGCACACACAATGATTGCTTGGTACTTTACCAACCAATCCATACCAATTATAGCGTCAAAACTACCAAGTTCTACGAGCATTAAGTCTATGTTGAATGGGTAGTTTAGGAAATTTAATGTACAACCCCTAAGGATAGTGTTCAACCCAATTATTCTCTCGTCGGCTAGTTTAACGTCATAATAGTGATCTAAGGTAGATGGCGTGATATCAATTTGGGAGCTAAATGCAGTAGACACAAAGCTTTTATCGGCACCAGTATCAAATAAGACAGAAGCATAGCGGTTATTTAAAAGGAATGTACCCGTCACGACATTTGAGTTTGGGTCAGTCCCTACACGGCCTACCGCATACACCTTCGCTAGAGCATTGCCATTTCCACCTTGGTTACCACAATTGTTGTTGTTCTTTAGCTTTGGACACTCCTTCTTGAAATGCCCTTGGGCTCCACACTGAAAACAAGTAGGTCTCTAAACCAACCCGGTGCCCCTTTGATTGTTAGCATTGTTGGCATTTACCGTACTCCTACAGTCATTGGCAAAATGGCCAACTTTGTTGCATTTGTGGCATTTTGGAGCACATGGACCGTCATGGTGATAATTGAATTTAGCGCATAGGGGTTTAGATCCCCGTATGGCTTCTTCTAACCAGTCCTTGCAGTGTAGGCCCGACCAATGTTCTGCCTCTTGTTCTATTGTTGTTGGTTCTGAGTGTTCCTTGAGGTGTCCTCAAACTTCCTTTTACTCTCTGTCATGTGTTCAGCCAATGTGCGGATTTTCTTATCCATTAGCTCGGTTGCAATTTCAACTGTATCTTGCATTGTCTTTGGTTTAGACGCCACTACACTTCCATAAATCATGTCGGGAAGGCCACCGACATATTTTTCAATTTTATCAGATTCTTCAGAAAACATCCTCCCGCATAACAAAGCCAATTCCTGAAAGCGTTGGGTATAACTTATCAAGTCGGTACCCTTCACCTTCAGATCCCAAATCTCTATTTCTAGTTTCTTGATCTCATTTCGAGGACAGTATTTGTCAGTTATCATTTTCATAAGTGTTTTCCAAGGCATACCGTAAGCAGCATCATGACCAACTGTCTTGACATGAGTGTTCTACCATGTTAAAGCAACTGAATGGAGAGTGCAAGTAGCAAACTTGACTTGATTCTTAACTGTACAATTGCTGATGTGGAAAATAGACTTCATCCTTTCAAAAAATTAAGATAGACCGACAACTCCTTCCGTGCCTTTGAAGTTTAATGGTTGACATTTGAGAAAGTCAGTGTAAGTACATTCACGAGCAGCCCGTTCTGTCCTTCTAACACATGTTCCCAAATTATGGCTATCATCGCCATTTGTACTTCTGTTAGCATCACGTGCTGCCAAATTGGCAGTAACGCCTTGATCAATCATTGCCTGAAGCTGGGCATTAGTGACAGATGTGGTGTTGGTTGTTTCTGGGGCTGTGTTTAACCTCGTGGTTCATTTTGGTGCCATTTTCTTCAATCACAAGAAAATTTAATACCCGTTAGATTTCATAAAAT
The DNA here is from genome assembly GCA_026074375.1 of Tanacetum coccineum. Classification (NCBI taxonomy): domain Eukaryota; kingdom Viridiplantae; phylum Streptophyta; class Magnoliopsida; order Asterales; family Asteraceae; genus Tanacetum; species Tanacetum coccineum. The sequence continues at coordinate 57,257 of BQNB010003728.1, forward strand.
CATAACTATGACATGACATATGCATGCTAAATAAAGTGAGATCACATCACACAGTGAAATATACAACTGAATTGTAATCAATAATGATATAACCAAATCGACATTCATTCACAACAATTTTGATTATAGACATGACATAATACCACCATTCCATATATAATTAGAAAACATACACGATTAGTTCAGATACAAAATGATCACAACGATTAGGTTACAAGATAAAAGAATATATACAACCTAAAGCCATACTAGCCGGGAGATACCCGTAATACTTAGTAGGCTGTACAAAATAACTAGCCATAACAGAATCTAGGAATTGCTACCAGCCTCCTCCAGTAGCTCTGGCTGTGTAGGTCCTTTGGCAGGTCCCTGTTGTCTCTTGAACTCTGCCATCTGAGTTTGAAGTCTCTTTATCAGCTTCAGTGCCTCTGTGAGCTGCTTCTGCCTCTTGTGATCCGCCGCCAGCATCTCTGTAACCACCGTCTATCTCCTACGGTCTGCTGACTGTAACTCTCTAATCTGTGACTACTGAGCTAACACTGTGGTACGTAGCGACATAACCTCTACACGCGCAAGATCACTCGCATCAATAGATCGTCCCTAAGCCTCTCTAGACATCCTAGCCTCAGTCTCTATGAGTCTAGTAGTACGTGCATGTGCACGCCTATCCCTAAATAACATGTTGAGCCGACCAGCCAATAGTTGTCGCCTAGACTGCTCATCGTCTAACCTCGTATGTATCCCGCCTAACCCTAGTCTCAAACTCTGTCATCCTCTGGCTAAGCTCTGTCACATCGGTAACTATTGGTGTCCCCTGCATGGCCTCAACGATCTCATCCCAAGAGTCAGTGATCCCGTATCCGACATCTCTCTCTAAATCACGCCTGATCTCCCTATCCATGGTGGCAACAAAACCATAGTCTGCCCTAAGACCTCTAGCCGGTCTAGCAGCAGCAGTGGACGAGCTCTCTCCGTCCTTATATGCAGGACCAAGAGTGATACCTAACCTCTTTCAAGGCAGTAAGGTAACCTCTAGTCTGTCCTCTCTACGATCAATAGAGAGTAAATGCAAAGGTGGTGTCCTTGATGATGGTGCATCTGGTCTGGTGTGGCAGAGTATGATGGGTGGTGGTAATAGTAGTGAATGGGAAGTAGATGCGGCCTCGACTCTCAGCCAGATCATAGCAGCTCGATAGCCCAACGGATGAATAGGACTAGCAGGTAGTGATGGAGATAACACAGACACTGGTGATGATACTGGTAGTGGTGGTGATACTAGTAGTGATGGAGATGGTATCGGGGGTAGTGGTGGAGAAGGTATTTGGGGAAGTGGTGATGACCATAGGGAGAGCGGTGATGATGGTAGAGTAGATATAGCGAGAAGTCCGACAACCTCTGCATCAGACCATACTGGTGTAGGTACTGGAGCTGGAATAGACATCCTAGTTGTCACACGATATGCAGGGTGTGGTGGTGGTGTGGCCGCAGACTCATCGGTCTCGAACAGCTCTGTCTCCTCCGCAGATGGGGCCTGATCAACAGCTAGTAAAGCAACAACCGCCGAGTCGGCAGGAGCTGGGTGCTCCTCCTCCTCCTCATCATCATTGGCCTTGATGTCAACCTTATCATCATCCTCATCATCCTCTGATGACTCATCCTCGTCATCGCCGTCATCTCCTCCGTCGGCAGGATAATTGACAGGATCCTCCTCAAGGTCCTCGTTGTCATCCTCCTCAGGATCCGCCTCAGGATTGGACTCTGGAACATAATTTTGTGACTGAGCAGTGGGTAAGGCAGCAGCAGGCAATGGCTGCTCCTCAGCCGGAAACACCTCGTCCTCCTGTGGCATATACTCGGGATATACCGGCTCTAGGACAAACTCTGGTAGGGGTGGTAACTGTGGCTCCTCGGGGCCAGGTATGTAGTCTGGTGATGGTGGGGCCTATAAGGCGACCTGCATATATGGGTCATCTAGCATCCAGGGCAGTCCCTCATGCTCAGGTCCAACAACTCCTGGTGATCCAATGTCTGATAAGTCCTCAAACGGATTAGATATCTCCATGTGTGTGACCCCTGATTCATCTGAATCTGGCATGACTGTATCTAAAAATCCAAAATAGCTTATATTAGTATTTAATATAAGACTCTTAGAGTAATATACATTTATATCATAACATGTATATCAATCAAGAATGCATCTTGTCCAACCAACTAATGCAACAACTAGTGTATGCATGAATGTATGCACGTATGTATGTCCCGTGTAAACCCCTTTTTATGAATGCAATGTTTAAAAACGGTTATAGTCTAGCAAAAAAATTTGACCTGGTTCTCTATAACCTTGGCTCTTGATACCAATTTGTAACACCCCCAAATTGGGTCACAGCGGAATAAGGGTTTGGGGCGTGTTACTTCATAGATCAATAACACAAGATATATATATATAACGACCAAAAAGTCATTTAAAACCGATACATTGGATTTAACAAAGTATTTGTTACATAAGCCCGAATCTTCACTTGTTCACTTGTTCAAATTACAAAGATTTCAAGCCCATAACAGATATACAAAATGTAATGCGACAAAATCTTTAATGCATGATATCCAAATCAAAACCACCAATGTATCCCTTGCACCTCGTGCTTATTGACCTCCTGAAAAACATTGCTTTAAAACGTCAACAATAATGTTGGTGAATTCATAGGTTTGATAAATCGTATATTGTAGGACCACAAGATTTCCCAAGTGTATGATAATGCAACAGATGCAGACATCATATACATGTAATTACGTTGCCCTAAGCTCATGACACTGAAGCTCGACATAAATGAATACCATATAAATGGCCTACATTGCTCGTGATGATGTTCTAACCCGCAACATCCTATGTTCGACATGGTATACGTTCGTTTTCCTAGTGATAGCTAATCACCCGAACGGGGATGTCAATCCCAATAGATCTATTCATAACATTCGCGCTCACAATCCAGTAACTGACAGTTCATGATAATGGGCTCAACTAGGGTTATCGCTACTTAGGCAACACGTAATCATAATGTAAACCTTTTCCACTTGTGTCCAATTATAAAACAGTGCATATTTCTCACCCTAAAAACTTCTAAAATAAATCATGTAAAACGTGGGGCTATAAACTCACCTTGAGTGAGCGAATATCAAGTGTATCACAGAAAATGCGTCACGGTAATGATCGAGTGCAACCTAATCCAATATAGGTCGTATAAGTACTAATCACATTGGGTAACTACTACCATATATAATTCTATATAGCTAATCACCATCTAATTGTTTTAGTGAAATTATATTTATAAAGTTAAAACGTTTAAAAATACACCTTTGGTAAAAATGACATAACTTTCACGTTTCAAGTCCGTTTCTTGCGTTTCTTATGTCCACGCTTTAATATTAAGACGAGTTATCAAAATTTGACGTTTTCATATTTTTAGTCCTCTGATGAACAGTGATTTTTACTGTTCATACCAGTTATAAACTTATTTTTATAACTTTAATTAACGTAAAACCCGTAAATGTCGTATTTTATTCGTTATAGCTCCGTTTTTAGCGATTCTTTCGAGCACGTTCTCGTAATTGAAAGTTATATTTATTTATGAGGTTTAAAAAAATAAATGTTTCTGTCATGAACAGTAACTTTTTATAAAAGTATTATTATTGTAAACTTGTGAAATTCGTAACCCTTTCGTTATTGATTGAAAAATTATAATTCTTATCATTTTGGAATCCTAAAAATATGTAGGATTTGTGAAAAATACTAAACCTTATATTTTAGAAATATTTTATAACTTGCTTTTATAAAGTTTGTTTTATAAATCCGGTATTAACGTAAAACGTATATTTGCTGTATCTTTTTTGTTATAAGTCGGTTTTTTGAGTTCTTTACATATTTAGAATCATAATTAGGTGTAATATATTTATAAAACATGATAGGGCTGTCATAAAACACGAACCAAAACACTCCCTTTGTAAATAATATGTATACTTATTGATATCACTTGTTTTATGTACTTTATAACTTAGTAAATTTTCCACAATCCCCCATAACCTTATTTATCATATATGTTACATATAATAATGTCCATATCTTATCCTAAATCCATAGTATCAAGTCCTTGATAACACCTTTAAATCACACTTATTATGTAACTTTTAATTACAAGTTATTAAGTAAACCCTAATTAACAAGTTTGTACATAACCTTTTTATACATAAACCAAGAGTGTACAACACTTATAAATCCATTTTAACATGATATTACCAACATCATAGCATATGTAAAAGTGTACAAAACAATGATCACAAGTAAAAATCCATTCCACATGTTTAAAAGTATCCTAATGGTGATTTTTGCTATATAGAACATATATACACATAAATCATAATTATGAAAAGATTAGGGTGTTAGATAACCTTAGTGTGATGGAATGATGAATGGGAAACAAATCACACCCTTGTGATTTAAACCCTTGGCTTGAAATTATGGAATGAAAACCCTAATTTTCCAAATAAAAACCCTAACTTCCTTTCTTGCTTCAACCCTTTTAAAGGTTTAATCAAACCTTTAAAACACCTTGAGGTATCTTAGATATGATGTATGAGTGTATGTAAATGTGGTAGAAAAGATTGTGTGGTTTGGTTCTTGGTTTTGTGTTGTTGCCGTGGCCAAACAAAGAGGAAAAGGGAGAACAATATTGATTTTTGGTTAAGTGTTTTGCATGTGTGTTTTTCCTAACAAGTGGTAAGTGTATATGTATAATAGACTAGCAATTATTTTGGCAAAATCCCGGGTAATTTAATATACAATTTAGCAAATATCAAAGGTATTGGGGGAATAGTTGGTCAAGCAACTAGTCATGCCTTACCTCTTTAATGGTTTGTGTTCTTATGTTTCCAAAAGAGTATATTATCCCATGAAATCAAGGAACTAAATATCTAGAATATCTCTTATGGAATGAGGAATGTGTTATTTGAAAGAAAATGTATAAGTTGTAGTGTTTCACTTGCAAAATGAAGGTATAAGGTTATAATGTAAAATGTAGTCTTGTTATATAAAATGTACACTTGTAACTTGACAAGTCTTGGTTTATTTCATGACATATAGGGCGTCCCATTTGTATAAGTGTGGTAAAGTTTTATAAACTTTGATCATTAAAAGTAAAAATAAGCATTTGTTGAAGCGTAGATTAATTTTGGTGGTTCCGGGTATGCCTAAACATAATTTATCACGAAACGTATACACTTTACGCAACCAATAAAAATAAAATGAACCAAGTTAATAATTATCATCAAAATAATTACTTAACACTTGCTTGATGTAAATATTTAATTGTTTGATGCCCGTTTACATTGAATGATCATTTTTAGCTTACGCGATTTAACTTAACATTTACGATTTAAAAGCAAACGCGTACAATACTGAAAATACATAGTGAATTTATTGACGTCGCAAATGACCCTAAAACACGGGGTGTTATAGTCTCCCCCCATTAAGTGAGCCTTGTCCTCAAGGCTTAAGACGCGGCACTAGACGATGGTGCGGTTTTGTGAAGAGGTGTGGATATTTCTTCCGGAATTGGTTTTCGCGTTCCCATGTAAACTCAGGACCTATCCTAGAGTTCCATCGAACCTTGACTAGTGGAATGCGGCTTCGCTTCAACGGTTTAACTTCACGGTCCGTGATCTCTATAGGTTCCTCGACAAACTGAAGCTTGTCATCAAAGTGAAGTCCTTATAACGAACGGCTATTGGTTCGTCGGCATAGCACTTTTTCAAGTTGGATACATGGAATGTATTGTGAACCCTGCTTAGCTCTTCAGGTAGCTTAAGCTTGTATGCAACGAATCTAACCTTTTCCAAAACCTTGAATGGTCCAACGTACCTAGGGTTCAACTTCTCCTGTTTGCCAAAACGTACGACCCCTTTCCAAGGCGAAACTTTAAGCATAACTTTATCCCTAACTTGAAACTCCATTGGCTTACGCATTAGATTCGCGTAACTCTTTTTTTGATCGCGAGCAGCTTGTTTCTTGCACTATTTATAGACCAGTGAGTTGAACTTCTCCAACCTCGGCCCAACAAACGGGTAAACGAAACTTTCGACCGTAAAGTGCTTCAAATGGTGCGGCCTTGATGCTAGTGTGATAGCTATTGTTATATGAGAACTCGACTAACGGCAAATGGTTAACCCAACCCTTTCCAAAGTTGATTGCACAAGCATGCAACATATCCTTGAGAGTTTGAATAGTCCTCTCGCTTTGTCCGTCTGTTTGTGGATGGTATGCAGTACTCATATCCAGAATATTACCTAAAGCATTCTGAAGTGACCTCTAGAAATTTGATGCAAACCTAGGGTCATGATCACAAATTATCGAGAGAGGTATGCCATGCCTCGTGACCACCTCCTTTAGGTACATTCTTGCAAGTTTATCTATCGGATCAGTCTCTCTCATCGGTACAAAGATTTTGGACTTAGTGAGTCGGTCAACAATCACTCAAATAGTGTCGTAGCCTTGTGACGAATTAGGATGCTTCGTGACAAAATCCATAGTGACGTTGTCCCACTTCTAATGAGGTATATCGGGTTGTACCAACAATCTTGATGGCCTTTGATGTTTTGCCTTGACCTAGGCACAAGTCAGACATTTGCTAACATAGGTGGCGATGTTTTCCTTCATATTGGGCCACCAATATAGCTTTTTCATGTCTTGGTACATCTTATCAGAACCTGGATGAATAAAGTATTTTGAATTGTGGGACTCGTGCATCATCACAATCCTCAAATCGCCATAACATGGTAACCAACTCCTGCCATTGAAGCATAGAGTTCCATCCGCACGGGGTTCCAACTTTTCCGTTCTAAATTTCTTCGGATCCTTAGAATCTTCAAGCAACATACCTCCAACATCTTCGTTCTTGATGTTCTCTGGTTTTCGTGCTTCAGTCTGAGCATCCAAATTTTTTTTGGGGAGATTCAAACCTATAGTCATGACTAAGGCTCGAACCCTTAATGGTGGCTCTCGTTGGCATCAACAACAACATTTGCTTTCACTGGGTGATAATGAATCTCGCAATCGTAATCACTAAGCAATTCTAACCAATGACGTGCCTCATATTCAGCTCCTTTTGATTAAGAATGTGTTGTAGACTCTTGTGATCCATGAACACCATACACTTGGTTCCGTACAAATAATGTCTATAGAATTTCAGAGAAAACACTACCGCTCCAAGTTCCAAGTCATGAGTCGTATAGTTCTTCTCATGAATTTTCAGTTGGCGTGATGCATAAGCAATCACCTTCTCTCTTTGCATCAACACAGCGCCCAAACCTTTGATCGAAGCATCGCAGTATATGATAAAATCTTCGCTTCCTTCAGGTAAAGCCAGAATTGGTGCACTACACAACTTTTGCTTCAATAGTTGGAAAGTTGTTTCTTGTTTGTCACCCCACTCAAACTTGACCTTATTTTGAGTGAGCTTGGTCATTGGTTGGGCAATCTTTCGAAAATCCTTCAATGAATCTTCGGTAATACCCAGCAAGACCTAAAAATTGACGGATCTCCGTTGGTGACTTAGGAGATGCCCAATCTTTAATGGATTCAATCTTAGCGGGATCCACATGAATGCCTTTACTATCAATCACGTGACCGAGGAATTGTACTTTAGGAATCCAAAATTCACACTTAGAAAATTTAGCATACAACTCCTCTTTCTTAAGCAACTCTAAGATTAGCTTAAGGTGCTCTTCGTGTTCTTGCTTGTTCTTTGAATATATCAAAATATCGTCAATAAAGACAATTATGAATTTATCCATATATGGTTTGCACACTCGATTCATGAGATCCATGAATACGATAGGTGAATTTGTCAAACCAAATGGCATAACTTGAAATTCATAATGGCCGTAACGGGTTCTGAAAGCGGTCTTCGGAATGTCTTCTTCTCGAACCCTCAGTTGGTGATAACCCGACCTTAGGTCGATCTTCGAGTAGACACTCGACCCTTGAAGCTGATCAAATAAATCATCAATTCTTGGGAGTGGATAACGGTTCTTCACCGTCAGTTTATTCAATTCCCGATAGTCGATGCACATTCGAAACGATCCATCCTTCTTCTTGACAAACAAGACCGGAGCTCCCTAGGGTGAGGAACTAGGTCTTATAAAGCCTTTGTCAGATAGTTCTTTCAGTTGCTCTGACAACTCTTTCATTTCAGAAGGTGCCAATCGATAAGGTGCCCGGGCTACGGGTGCAGCACCAGGTATCAAATCGATTTGAAATTCCACTTGTCGAGTCGGAGGAAGACCCGGCAAGTCCTCAGGGAATACATCAGGAAAATCCTAGACGATTGGTATGTCCTTAAGTCGCTTCTTCTTTGACTTGTCTTCCGTCTCCTTTGTATTAACATTTGCCAAAAAGACTGGACATCCTTTTAGCATGTATTCTTGTGTTTTGGAGTACGAGATAATGTGCAGACGAGCCTCGTATCCCCGGTTGCTTCCGTCACCGTGAACAATTAATGTTTCATTTCCCTAGGGGATACGAACGATCTTCTCGGCACACACAATGATTGCTTGGTACTTTGCCAACCAATCCATACCAATTATAGCGTCGAAACTACCAAGTTCTACGGGCATTAAGTCTATGTTGAATGGGTGGTTCAGGAAATTTAATGTATAACCCCTAAGGATGGTGTTCAACCTAATTATTCTCCCGTCGGCTAGTTCAACGTCATAATAGTTATCTAAGGTATATGGCGTGATATCAATTTGGGAGCTAAATGCAGTAGACACAAAGCTTCTATCGGCAACAGTATCAAATAAGACAGAAGCATAGCGGCTGTTTAAAAGGAACGTACCCGTCCTTTTAGCATAGCGGTTATTAACATTTGCCAAAAAGTCTGTACATCCTTTTAGCATGTATTCTTGTGTTTTGGAGTACGAGATAATGTGCAGACGAGCCTTATGTCCCCGGTTGCTTCCGTCACCATGAACAATTAATGTTTCATTTCCCTAGGGGATACGAACGATCTTCTTGGCACACACAATGATTGCTTGGTACTTTACCAACCAATCCATACCAATTATAGCGTCAAAACTACCAAGTTCTACGGGCATTAAGTCTACGTTGAATGGATGGTTCAGGAAATTTAATGTATAACCCCTAAGGATAGTGTTCAACACAATTATTCTCCCTTCGGCTAGTTCAACGTCATAATAGTGATCTAAGGTATATGGCGTGATATCAATTTGGGAGCTAAATGCAGTAGACACAAAGCTTCTATTGGCAACAGTATCAAATAAGACAGAAGCATAGCGGTTGTTTAAAAGGAACGTACCCGTCATGACGTTTGAGTCTAGGCCAGCCCCTGCACGGCCTACCACATACACCATCGCTGGAGCATTGCCATTTCCACCTTGGTTACCACGATTGTTGTTGTTCTTTAGCTTTGGACACTCCCTCTTGAAATGCCCTTGGGCTCCACACTCAAAACAAGTAGGTCTTTAACCTGACCCGATGCCCCTCTGAAATGCCCTTGGGCTCCACACTCCCTCTTGAAATGTCCTACAGTCATGGGCAAAATGGCCAACTTTGTTGCATTTGTGGCATTTTGGAGCACATGGACCGTCATGGTGATAATTGCATTTAGTGCATAGGGGTTTAGATCCCTCGTATGGCTTCTTCTCACTAGTCCTTGCAGTGTAGGCCCGACTAGTGTTCTGCCTCTTGTTCTGTTGTTGTTGGTTCTTAGTGTTCCTTGATGTGTCCTCAAACTTCCTTTTACTCTCAATCTGGCGTTCAACCAATGTGCGGATTTTCTTATCCATTAGCTCAGTTGCAATTTCAACTGCATCTTGCATTGTATTTGGTTTAGAAGCCACTACACTTCCATAAATCATGTCGGGAAGGCCACCGACATATTTTTCAATTTTATCAGATTCTTCGAAAAACATCCTCCCGCATAACAAAGCCAATTCCTGAAAGCGTTGGGTATAACTTGTCAAGTCGGTACCCTTCACCTTCAGATCCTAAATCTCCATTTCCAGTTTCTTGATCTCATTTCGACGACAGTATTTGTCAGTCATCATTTAAATAAGTGTTTTCCAAGGCATACCGTAAGTGGCATCATGACCAACTGTCTTGACATGCGTGTTACACCATGTTAAATCAACTGAATGGAGAGTGCAAGTAGCAAACTTGACTTGATTCTTAACTGTACAATTGCTGATGTGGAAAACACACTCCATCCTTTCAAACCATTGAGATAGACCGACAACTCCTTTCGTGCCTTTCAAGTTTAATGGTTGACATTTGAGAAAGTCAATGTAAGTACATTCACGAACAACTTGTTCTGTCCTTCTAACACCTGTTCCCAACTTATGGCTGTCATCGCCATTCGTACTTTTGTTAGCACGACGTGCTGCCAAAGCGGCAGTAACGCCTTGATCAATCATTTCCTGAAGCTGGGCATTAGTGACAGATGTGGTGTTGGTTGTTTCTGGGGCTGTGTTTAACCTCGTGGTTCATTTTGGTGCCATTTTCTTCAATTACGAGAAAATTTAATACCCGTTAGATTTCATAAAATCATAACCATGACATGACATATGCATGCTAAATAAAGTGAGATCACATCACACAGTGAAATATACAACTGAATTGTAAACAATAATGATATAACCAAATCGACATTCATTCAAAACAAATTTGATTATAGACATGACATAATACCACCATTCCATATATAATTGGAAAACATACATGATTGGTTCAGATACAAAACGATCACAATGATTAGGTTACAAGATAAAAGAATATTTATACAACCTAAAGCCATACTAGCCGGGAGTTACCCGTAATACTTAGTAGGCTGTACAAAATAACTAGCCATAACAGAATCTAGAAACTACTACCAGCCTCCTCCGGTAGCTCTGGCTGTGCAGGACCTTTGGCGGGTCCCTGCTGTCTCTCGAACTCTGCCATCTGAGTCTGAAGTCTCTTTTTCAGCTTCAGTGCCTCTGTGAGCTACTTCTGCAACTTGTGATCTGCCGCCAGCATCTTTCTAATCACCGTCTGTCTCCTATGGTCTGCTGACTGTAACTCTCTAATCTGTGACTGCTGAGCTAACATTGTGGTACGTAGCGACATAACCTCTACACTTCCAAGATCACTCGCATCCATAGATCGTCCCCAAGCCTCTCTAGACATCCTAGCCTCAATCTCCAAGAGTCTACCAGTACGTGCATGTGCACGCCTATCCCTAAACAACATGTTAAGCCGACCAGCCAATATTTATCGCCCAGACTGCTCATCATCCAACCTCATATAAACCTCGGGTCTGTCCTCTCTACGGTTAGTAGAGAGTAAATGCAAAGGTGGTGTCCCTGATGATGGTGCATCTGGTCTAGTATGGGAGAGTATGATGGGTGGTGGTAATGGTAGTGAAAGGGAAGTAGATACGGCCTCGGCTCTCAGCCAGATCATAGCAGCTCGATAGCCTAACAAACGAATAGGACTAGCAGTTAGTGATAGAGATAACACAAGCACTAGTGATGATACTGGTAGTGATGGAGATGGTATCAAGGGTAGTGGTGGAGAAGGTATATGAGGAAGTGGTGATGACCATGGGGAGAGCGGTGATGATGGTGAAGTAGATATAGAGAGAAGTATGACAACCTCTGCATCGGACCATACTGGTGTAGGTACTGGAGCTGGAATAGAAATCCTAGCTGTCACACGATATGCAGGGCGTGGTGGTGGTGTGGTCACAGACTCATCGGTCTCGAACAGGAGCTGGGTGCTCCTCCTCCTCATCATCATCATCGGCCTCGATGTCAACCTCATCATCATCCTCATCATCCCCTGATGACTCATCCTCGTCATCGCCGTCATCTTTTCCGTCGGCAGGATAATCGACAGGATCCTCCTCAGGATCCTCGATGTCATCCTCCTCTGGGTCCACCTCAGGATCAGACTCCGAAACATAATCTGGTGACTGAGCAGTAGGTGAGGTAGTGGCTGCTCCTCAGCCGGAAACACCTCATCCTCCTGTGGCATATACTCGGGATATACCAGCTCAGGGACAAAATCTGGTAGGGGTGGTGACTGTGGCTCCTCGGGGCCAGGTATGTAGACTGGTAATGGCGGGGCCTATAAGGCGACCTGCACATACGGGTCATCTTGCATCCAAGGCAGTCCCTCGTGCTCAGGTCCAACCACTCCTGGTGATCTAATGTCTGATAAGTCCTCAAACGGACTGGATATCTCTGTGTGTGTGACCCCTGATTCATCTGAATCTGACATGAATGTATCTGAAAATCCAAAATAGCTTATATTAGTATTTAATATAAGACTCTTATAGTAATATACATTTATATAATAACATGTATATCAATCAAGAATGCATCTAGTCCAACCAACTAATGCAACAACTAGTGTATGTATGTATGTCCCGTCCAAACCCCTTTGTATGAATGCAATGTTTGAAAGGTTATAGTCCAGAAAAAACATTTGACCTGGTTTTCTATAACCTTGGCTCTTGATACCAATTTGTAACACCCCCAGATTAGGTCGTAGCGGAATAAGGGTCCGGGGCGTGTTACTTCATATATCAGTAACACAAGATATATATAGAACGACCAAAAAGTAGTTTAAAACTGATACATTGGATTTAACAAAGTATTCGTTACATAAGCCTGAAGCTTCACTTGTCCACTTGTTCAAAATACAAAGATTTCTAGCCTATAACAGATATACCAAATATAATGCGACAAAATCTTTAATGCATGATATCCAAATCAAAACCACCAATGTATCCCTTGCACCTCGTGCTCATTGACCTCCTGAAAAACATTGCTTTAAAACATCAACAATAATGTTGGTGAATTCATAGGTTTGATAAATCGTATATTGTAGGACCACAAGATTTCCCAAGTGTATGATAATGCAACAGATGCAGACATCATATAAATGTAATTACGTTGCCCTAAGCTCATGACACTGAAGCTCGACATAAATGAATACCATATAAATGGCCTACATTGCCCGTGATGATGTTCTAACCCGCAACATCCTATGTTCGACATGGTATACGTTCGTTTTCCCAGTGATAGCTAATCACCCGAACGGGGATGTCAATCCCAATAGATCTATTCATAACATTCGCGCTCACAATCCAGTAACTGATAGTTCATGATAATGGGCTCAACTAGGGTTATCACTACTTAGGCAACATGTAATCATAATGTAAAACTTATCCACTTGTGTCCAATTATAAAACAGTGCATGTTTCTCACCCCAAAAACTTATAAAACAAATCATGTAAAACGTGGGGCTATGAACTCACCTTGAGTGAGCGAATATCAAGTGTATCACAGAAAATGCGTCACGGTAATGATCGAGTGCAACCTAATCCAATATAGGTCGTATAAGTACTAATCACATTGGGTAACTACTACCATATATAATTCTATATAGCTAATCACCATCTAATTGTTTTAGTGAAATCATATTTATAAAGTTAAAACGTTTATAAATATACCTTTGGTAAAAATGACATAACTTTCACGTTTCAAGTCTGTTTCTTGCGTTTCTTATGTCCACGCTTTCGTATTAAGACGAGTTATCAAAATTTGATGTTTTCATATTTTTAGTCCTCAGATGAACAGTGATTTTTACTGTTCATACAAGTTATAAACTTATTTTTATAACTTTAATTAACGTAAAACCCGTAAATGTCGTATTTTATTCGTTATAGCTCCGTTTTTAGTGATTCTTTCCAGCACGTTCTCGTAATTGAAAGTTCTATTTATTTATGAGGTTTACAAAAATAAATGTTTCTATCATGAACAGTAACTTTTTATAAAAGTATTATTATCGTAAACTTGTGAAATTCATAACTCTTTCGTTATTGATTGAAAAATTATAATTCTTATCATTTTGGAATCCTAAAAATATGTAGGATCTGTAAAAGATACTAAACCTTATATTTCAGAAATATTTTATAACTTGCTTTTATAAAGTTTGTTTTATAAATCCGGTATTAACGTAAAACGTATATTTGATGTATCTTTTTCGTTATAAGTCGGTTTTTCGAGTTCTTTACATATTTGGAATCGTCATCAGGTATACTATAATTATAAAACATGATAGGGCTGTCATAAAACATGAACCAAAACAGGCCCTTTGTAAATAATATGTATACTTATTGATATCACTTGTTTTATGTACTTTATAACTTAGTAAATTTTCCACAATCCTCCATAACCTTATTTATCATATATGTTACATATAATAATATCCATATCTTGTCCAAAATTCCATAGTATCATGTCCTTGATAACACCTTTAATTGTCCATTCCACATGTTTAAAAGTATCCTAATGGTGATTTTTGCTATATAGAACATATATACAAATAAATCATAATTATGAAAAGATTAGGGTGTTAGATAACCTTAGTGTGATGGAATGATGAATGGGAAACAAATCACACCCTTGTGATTTAAACCCTTGGCTTGAAATTATGGAATGAAAACCTTAATTTTCCAAATAAAAACCCTAGCTTCCTTTCTTGCTTCAACCCTTTCAAAGGTTTAATCAAACCTTTAAAATACCTTGAGGTATCTTAGATATGATGTATGAGTGTATGTAAATGTGGTAGAAAAGATTGTGTGGTTTGGTTCTTGGTTTTGTGTTGTTGCCGTGGCCAAACAAAGAGGAAAAGGGAGAACAATATTGATTTTTGGTTAAGTGTTTTGCATGTGTGTTTTTCCTAACAAGTGGTAAGTGTATATGTATAATAGACTAGCAATTATCAAAGACCAAAAGACTTATGGTCCAAGAGGGGGAGGGATGGCAATAAGGAGGGTCTTGGGGGAATAGTTAGTTAAGCAAGTAGTCATGCCTTACCCCTTTAATGGTTTGTGTTCTTATGTTTCCAAAAGAGTATATTATCCCATGAAATCAAGGAACTAAATATCTAGAATATTTCTTATAGAATGAGTAATGTGTTATTTGAATGAAAATGTATAAGTTGTAGTGTTTCACTTGCAAAATGAAGGTATAAGGTTATAATGTAAAATGTAGTCTTGTTATATAAAATGTACACTTGTAACTTGACAAGTTTTGGTTTATTTCATGACATATAGGGCATCCCATTTGTATAAGTGTGGTAAATTTTTATAAACTTTGATCATTGAAAGTAAAAATAAGCATTTGTTGAAGCGTAGATTAATTTTGGTGGTTCCGTGTATGCCTAAACGTAATTTATCGCGAAACGTATACACTTTACGCAACCAATAAAAATAAAATGAACCAAGTTAATAATTATTATCAAAATAATTACTTAACACTTGCTTGATGTAAACATTTAATTGTTTGATGCCCGTTTACATTGAATGATCGTTTTTAGCTTACGCAATTTAACTTAACGTTTACGATTTGAAAGCAAACGCGTACAATACTAAAAATACATAGTGAATTTATTGACGTCGCAAATGACCCTAAAACACGGGGTGTTATAAAAAATGTCAAAAAGTCAAAGGACTTAAATAGGATATTACAAGATTAGAAAATCCACAAGGGTAACATTTTACCCCTCATAAAAATAATTTCACCCCGAAATTCAACTAGTACTAGAGCTAAAGAGACGTGGGTATTTGAGTATCATCTGATCCTCACGTTCCCAAGTAAATTCAATCCCTCATTTTGAATTCCATTGAACCTTAACGATAGGAATCTTACTCCGCTTAAGCTTCTTGAACTCTCGTTCTAAAATTTCCACTGGCTTTTCTACAAAGTTTAACTTAGCATCAACTTGGATTTCCTTTAAAGGTACATGTAGTGTTGGGTCGGCTAAATATTTCTTGAGGTTCAACACGTGAAATGTGTCATGAACATCGTTTAGCTCTTGAGGTAGTCTTAGTCTATAGGCTACTGGACCGATCCTCTCAGTGATTTCAAATGGTCCAACAAACCTGGGTGCTAACTTGCCTTTCTTCCTAAAGAGTACCACACCTTTCCAAGGCGACACTTTGAGTAAAACCTGATCACCTACACTGAATTCTAAAGGTTTCCTTCTCTTATCTGCATAGCTTTTTTGACGATCACGTGCAGCCTTAAGCCTATCCTTGATCTGTGAGATCTTCTCAGTGGTTTCTTGTACTATCTCATGCCCTATCAATTGCCCTTCTCCAACCTCTGCCCATAGAATGGGAGAACGACACTTCCTCCCATAAAGTGCTTCAAACGGGGCACATATCACACTAGAATGATAAGTGTTGTTGTAAGAAAACTTAACCAATGGAAGATGAACGTCCCAACTTCCCCCGAAGTCCATGATGCATGATTTGAGCATGTCTTTCAAGGTTGGAATTGTACGCTCGCTTTGACCATCAGTTTGTGGATGGTATGTCGTACTCATGTCCAACCTAGTTCCTAATGCCTCTTGCATTAACTGCTAAAACCTTGATGTAAAACAACTATCATGATCGGATATGATCGAGATTGGCACACCATGCCTTGCTACGATTTCATTGAGGTAGAGTCTAGCTAACCTATCCATCTTATAATATTCACCCATAGGTAGAAAATAAGCTGACTTAGTCAATCAGTCAACGATGACCCAGATTGCATCATGCCTACTACTGGTCCTTGGCAATTTCGTGACAAAATCCATGGCTATTCTCTCCTATTTTCACTTGGGAATCTCATGTTACTACCGCAAGACAGATGGCCTCTGATGTTCACCCTTAATCTTCAAACAAGTCAAGCACTTACTAACATACAAGGCTATATATTTCTTCATTCTCGGCCACTAGTACATATCCCTAAGGTCATAGTATATCTTATCCGCTCCTGGGTGTACTAAGTATTTTGACTTATGGGCTTTGTCCATTATCAGGGTTCTCACATCACCAAGGAACCCATACTCGATCTAGATAGTACCACGCTCCATCACTCCTATGTTTCATCTATTTGTCTAGCCCTCGTAGCATTTTGCTGGTGCATTGACAACCTCGAATGCTTCATTCTGAGCTGCTAGTATCCTATCCTTGATACTCGACTGAATGGTCATGTTCATTGCTCGAAATCTTTTAGGCTTAATTCTCTCCTTTCTACTTAGCGCATCGGCTACTACGTTTGCCTTACTGAGATGATAGCGAATCTCGCAGTCATAGTCGTTGAATAGCTTTATCCAACGACATTTACGCATATTCAGTTCCTTTTGATTAAAGTTGTGCTGGAGACTCTTGTGGTCGGTGTATATGACACTCTTTGTCCTGTACAAGTAGTGTCTCCAGATCTTAAGGGCAAATACAACTGCACCCAATTTCAAATCATGGGTGGTGTAATTCTTCTCGTAAATTTTCAACTGTCTAGAGGCATATGCTATCACCGTATCCCTCTGCATTAGTACACAACCTAGTCTTAGACCTGACGCATCGCATTATACTACGAAGTCTTCTAGTCTACTGGGGAGAGCTAGAGCAGGTGTATTACATAACTTATCATTCAAGATCTGAAATGCCTCCTCCTGTTCCTCACCCCAATCATAGGTATTATTCTTCTGAGTCAAGATGGTAAGTGGTTTAGCGATCTTGGAGAAATTCTCAATGAATCAACGGTAATATCCTACTAAACCTAAGAATGAACGAACTTCAGATAGAGTTCTAGGGGCTTCCCAATTCTTAATAGCTTCAATCTTACTGGGGTCTACATGTATGCCATCACCGTTAATCACATGCCCAAGGAATTGTACTTCTTGCAACCAGAATTCATACTTAGAGAATTTTGCGTACAATTTCTCCTTTTTGAGCAGTTCTAAGATTAACCTTAGATGCGTTTCATGCTCTTCCTTTGTCTTAGAGTAGATCAATAAATCATCTATGAACACTATCACAAACTTGTCTAGGTAAGGTCTACACACTCGGTTCATCAAGTCTATGAATACCGTTGGTGCATTCGTCAAACCAAAGGGCATTACTGTGAAATCAAAATGTCCATATCGAGTTCTAAATGCAGTCTTTGGAATTTCATTCTTGTGGACTCTCAGCTGATGGTATCCGGATCGAGGTCTATCTTAGAGAAATACTATGATCCTCGTAGTTGATCGAATAGGTCATCTATCCTAGGGAGGGGATAACGATTCTTGATGGTCAACTTATTCAACTCTTTATAGTCGATACACATCCTAAAAGAACCATCCTTCTTCTTGACAAATAATACCGGTGCTCCTCATGGCGATGAACTTGGTCAAATGAAACCCTTGTTCTGGAGTTCTCCGAGTTGACTTGACAACTCCTCCATTTCAGAGGGCGTCAAACGATAGGGAGATTTTGTGACTATCATTGCTCCAGGGATTAAGTCGATATGAAACTTGAATTCTCAGGGAGGTGGTAATCCTGATAGGTCATCAAGAAATACCTCGAGAAAGTTCCTAACTATAACAACGTCCTTCAGTTTCTGCTCTTCGGTCTTTGCACTCATGAGGTGTTTCATCTTCTCTTCTGGCTTTTCCCTTAAGACTCTAAGTATTTTGACGTTTGGTAGTGGAATCCTACCTACCTTCTCATGGCAAACAATTTCGGCCTTGTGCCTGGAGAGCCAATTCATTCCCACAATCACATCAAAACTTCCGTGTCCAAACGTTATCAAGTCGATATCAAAGGTATGACCTTCTATCTCTAGTTTGCAACCTCGTATAACCTTATTGATTTCTACTAGTTGCCCGCTGGCTATCTTAATCTCATAAGCAAAACCTAGGCTACTGGGCTCTATGCCTAACATAGGTATGAAAGTAGTGGAAACAAAGCTATAATCGGCACCTGAATCGAATAGTGTTGTTGCATAGTGATTGTTTAGAGTAAACGTACCCGTCACAATGTTTGGGTCCTGGAGAGCTTCCTTTGCTCCCATTATGAATGCTCCCCCACGTGCCTGATTACCATTATTTCCATGACCTTGGCCTCCCTCAATAGCCATAGCTTGATTTTGATGGTTTCCTTCTTGTCTTAGTGCTCAGTTCAACCTAGGGCATGTTGCTTTGTAGTAATCAGTACCACCATACTCAAAACACGCCTTTCGAGTAGTTGTAGGGTTTCTAGTATTCACTAGAGTCATCATCCTAGGCCCCGCCTTGCAATCCTTAGCAAAATGCCCTAAACGGCTGCAATTCGTACACGTGCGACAAGGCATCTCAGGGTGATGGTGAAAGTTGTAATTTATACATTTGGGCGCGACACTTGTGTACTCTTTCCTAACAGGTTTAGTGGTTGAGGCAAATGCCCTCCCGGTCCTAGATCTCTTGTGGTCATCCCTAACATTACCATCCCTACTCGAATCCCTGCCATTTCCTCTCTTCTCAGTATTCTTCCTCAACGATCCATTCCTAATTGCATCATCGGTTAGCATTCTAGCTTTTAGTTTAACACTCTAAATTGTTGTTGGCTCTGTTGTTTCCACCATCACATGGATCTGTGGAGCAAGGCCATAGATGTACCTCTCAATCCTTTTGTTCTCATGGGTAACCAAATGAGGGACTAACCTAGTAATCTCATGGAATCAATCAGTGTATGCAGCATGGCCAGCTCTGACTATCGCGTGATACCAAAACTCAGTTTCTAGCTTTTGCATCTTATTGTTTGGACAAAATTCCTTCCTCATCAAAACCTTAAAGTCCTCCCAAGTCATGCCAACTATGGCTTCCCGACCTATAGTCTAGACCTGGGTGTTCCACCATGTCAGTGCCTTACCGATAAATGAACTAGCAGTGTACTTGACCTTCTGGTTAGCTCCACACCTACTCATGTCCTAGACTGATTCCATTTTCTCAATCGAGTGAGTGTAGACTATTGCACCACCCTTTCCATCATAATCCTTTGGGCTACATGCCATAAACTCCTTGTACGAACAATCATTTTGACCATTAATCACGTTAACACTCCTAACATCACCCTGGATGTTGCTAGCGTGATTACCTACTTGAGCAATGATCGCAAGAAGTAGGTCTTGCAATTGTTGAGCGATGACCGTAGAGAAGTTAGGGACTTCGTCAACGCCTCCATTCGCCCTGATACCTTAAATACCTCCTTGAACATCTTGGTCACTAGTTCGACCACCAACTCTACCTGTTGGTTCTCCAATCCTTCCACCTCCTCTACCAGTCCGTCCACCCATCCTTCCACCTTATGGTGCAACAATCTGTCGGCATGCACTTCGTGTTGTCATTGTTAGCGGCATTATCTACGTAAGGGAGGATATAGGTAATGTTAGGTAGGAGGAGATTTCACGTATAGACGGTCCTAATACTCTATAGATCGAATTACGGCCCTAAGGTGTCAACACCGATTCGAGTGAACAGGATAACCAAGTCTACGTGGGTCGTGACACATTTATAATTACGTTGGCCACCATATTTATATATGCCCCCTTTCCCAGTTGTACTCGATATATGGCTCAAACAGCCTAGTGATTGACTTATCTAAGACGATATACGATAATTACGTGCATATACGAATATAAGTGGAAACCATACACGAAGATCCTATTATGCAAGCTATGTGTAGGTTCTTAGGTTATAGTCTAGGCCAAACCACCTAATTCTCTATAACCTTAGCTCTGAATACCAATTTGTCACACCCCGACTAAGGCGGAAACACGAGACGTGACGGAGGATTGATCGTCATAACACAAGATAACAATATAGAGAAAACTAAATGCATATCATAAGAGTGTCACGATGTCCTCCGATAACAAGTATGAAACTTGAGTCAAGATAAGTCGTAGAACACAACACATAGTATAAGTATTGCAACCAAGCTCCCACACATGGAGGTAATACATGTCTTAAGATAAACCAAAAGCTAAATTGAAACAAAGTTCCAAATGTAAGTCTTTCGAGATAAGATCCATGAAGGATGCCCCTAGGTCTGCTAAAGCTTGCTATCCTGATCTTACTAATTAATCACAATACCTGAAAATGATACTCGAAAGGTCAACATTACGTTGGTGAACTCGTAAGTTTAGAAGTAAACCTAGTTGTTGTGCTGGAATTTAAGAGTGTGGACAATAGTGCAATATGAAAGCAGAATGCATACAATAGTATTTAGATCATCAACACATCATACCAGGATATCCCAACCTAAATCAGCACATCAACACATCATACTAGGGTAATTCTCGCGCATTTATAGTCCACTAGACCTATCGCCTACCAGCTGGAGCTACCCAGTCGGCTAAATAGTATGGTGCAAAAATTCACATTGGAACTTCGCATAAATAGATCTCATAGTATTCGCATAGCACTCACATAGTGTTCGCATAACATTCATATAGTGTTCACATAGCATTTATACACGCAATCATAGGCACATAGCATTGTCCAAAAAGAAATAAGAGATTTTACACAGTAGTAAAAGTAGTTGAAATAGATTTTGAGTTTCGTTTTCCCTCAATGGAAAAGAGTTTGAAAAGTGGGGCTACGAGAAATCATCTTTAAACAAGTGAAAAATAGCTGAGAATATGATCAAACAATTGTATGCAACGATGTCCAAACACGAACTAATCCAGTTAAAGTCCAATCTAGATGTATGTGTCTTAAATGTATGTTTAGGGTCGATGCATAGAAGTCAAAATGTGCGTTGTGCGGTCACTTTTAATGTTGTTGGTTGCGTGATGGTCGGTCACTTAGACTCGATGACAATATGTCAAAGTATGTATGTTAGATAGTATACACTTATACTATTTAAGAAAATAGACGAGTAAGATATCCAGACTTAGATAATAGTTATTAATAGATATATTCCGGTAATCTATTCGGTAGTCTTAAGTTACCTAGTTTAATTGTATTAGTTATGAAAAATGACACGTTTTAGTTAAGCTAAATCATTAATAGAAGTTTTTATAATTTATAAAATTAAAATATATTTTTCGTCTTTTAGTCGGTTTATTACAATATAAATATTTATTATTTCGTCTTTTGTCGGATTTCTAAGAAATTATGTTTTTAATAAAATATTCTAAGTATAATATTTTTATGAAATTTCGGCATGACCCGTCCGTTTATAAGATGTTTCCAAGATTTTAAACCTCATTTTTCAAACACTTTCTCTTAAATAAATAAAATAATGACAAAACGACCAAAAATCCATGTTTCGCGTGGTTTATCAAGAGACATTTCGTTCAAATGATTATTTGACTATCCAAATTTACATACTAGTATAATTCGTTACCAAGAGTTCGCTTTTATCTTTCAAATGTCAAATTTTAGCTTATTGGGCCTTGAGGGCCATTAGTAGTCCAAAATATTGTTATTAGTATTAAAACCCATTTTAGGCCCATTATCAAGCCCATTGAGAAAATAAGTCCAACGAATGATCGACAAAAGAAGCCAAGGCTCACGGACCAAGACTAAGCCATGGTTTGGGCTTAGCTTATTGGTCGTGGCCTTTTAAGCTCATAATAAGCTATTTGTAGCTTATTAATAAGCTGTCAAGCTACGCGAGTTCTTAAATATCAAAATAAGCTATAACCAAAAGCCATGAAAATAAGCCGGACCACAATAAGGTCTATAATAAGCCGTATCTTATTGGCCTTTTTAGGTCGTGGGTCATATAAGCCCAAAATAAGCTATGCTAGTTTCAAAAATAAGCAAATAAGCTAAAAGTACCTTTAGTTACCAAAATAAGCTACAAAAATATGACGAAAGAGGTAAATAACCAAAATTACTCCTTTGGTTTTCCCTTTTCTTGCCGTGAGAAATTAAGCTCCAAAATAAGCTATACGAAGCTTATTAATAAGCTAGATAAGCTATTAGCTATTCTAATTCGCAAAATAAGTTATCATAATATAAGCCATAAATAAGCCGTATAAGCTTATTTTAAGCCGAAAATAGAAATAAGCTACTAAGTATATAAATGTTATTCAACCATCACATCCAAAATAATAAAATGGTCTTTTTCTTGGTCCCTTTACCCACGTTCGAACCAAACAAATACCCCTTAATATTTATTTTAAAACTTTAAGCTTTCGATTTTTAGAAAACAAACCGTACAACCAACATCTATGCATCATAAAGCATTCAAAAGTACAAGAATATGTGAAATAAGATTACTTACAAAAATAGGGTTTTGAGGATGAAATTTACACGAAACCGACAACCCAAACGTTGTT
This sequence comes from Tanacetum coccineum, assembly GCA_026074375.1. Classification (NCBI taxonomy): domain Eukaryota; kingdom Viridiplantae; phylum Streptophyta; class Magnoliopsida; order Asterales; family Asteraceae; genus Tanacetum; species Tanacetum coccineum. The sequence goes on from BQNB010003728.1 coordinate 80,453, forward strand.
TTAATGACACCACGCCTATTAGAATCAACCCGGAAGTGTTTAATCCTTCATGTTTCTTGATGAAAAATAAAAGTTGTGGTGTTTGTGTGTGTGCTGGAGTTCGGACGCAACAAGAGATAAGAAAATGAGAGAGCAAATTTGATGTGTGTGAAATAATGAATGAATGTGTGTGTATTTTGAAAACATATAAGACAAGGCTTGGTACATGCATGGGACAAGGTTGCTAAAAACTTGCCTTGTGGTTCCCCTTGCGTGGCTCAAACCGTGGGCACCGTAGGAGGCATCCTAGGTGCGTTTTGGCTCTTGTTGGTTTACTAAATGACCTAAACTCGCGATTTAAAATGTGACCCGAAGTTTCCTAGTATTTTAATGAATGTAAAAATGTTTTTACTTAAACTTTGACTATTTACACTATAGGTTTTAGGGTTAAATTGTCTTAGATTTGATATGGACATTAACAGACGTGTCGGGATGCGTTATTTGATATCTTAAGCCGTTTGCGGGAAAACCTCATAGGATTTGATCAAGTATAAACATAATCATCTATAATGAGATAATTAAAGAGAATATTAACACTAATGATTAAATAGATAATAAACAGATTACCGTTAATACGGTAACTGATTTGACAGAAAACATAAAATATCAAAAAGTCAAAGGACTTAAATAGGACATCACAAGATTAGAAAATCTGCAAGGGTTACACATTAACTCGGCCTTCATCAACCATGAACAATAAATTATGTGCGATTTTTTTAAATTTTTTTTGGGTAAAATTAGCGCATAATCTAACCAAATAACTCAGTTCTATCTCCCTTCCCCCCACTTGAGATGTACAATACCCGCATTGTACAAATATAGACTTAAAATAGAAAGGAGAGATAGAAATGACACGGGTTTATAAGAACTACCCATTTACATAGATCAAAATAGGAATGACTAATCATCGCCAGCTGGACAAGGCGGGAATACTATCATAATACAACATAATAAAGCTGATTTATAATTCTTTGATCAACTATAAACAACTAATGAACGCTTGCTTGCATGCTATTTATTCTTTTTTTTGCAAGACAAGGATACAATCACAATACCGACACATATATACAAAAGCATCTCCCCACTTGAGATCAACTATCTTTAAAACCCGAATTTCATCAAATACCCTCTATCCTAACTCGCGACTTTCACCAGTGAAACCAAAATAAACCAGCAACTCCCTGATCGTGGACTTTAAGAAACTACAGGGTAGGCTAGGCGATTGGTGTAACAAAACTACATATATAAGGTTACAAAATGAAAGAAAAGGCTTAGCAGGTTGTACTAAGGGTATCTTGCACTAAAGATGAGTGCAACAAAGGGGTTAATAGGGGGATTGACTAATCAATGTGAAAAGTCAATATTCACAAAACATATATAGGCTATTTGGGGTTAATCCTAGAAATTGCCTTTTATCACAGCTACACCGATTACACTAGGTGCAATGCTCCTTTTGGTGGTCTCGAAAAGATATACCATGCCAAGTTCTAAAGTCTACTACAGCCACCGGCACACTCATTTTTATTGAATTTATGTATAAGGAGAAAACAAAAAGGCTTATCCTCACACAATGGAATATAAAGGGTAGGTGTGCTCAGTGAAGTCTTAACTAATTAAGTAATGAAAAACATGTCAAAATTTTAGTAATGAAATATTTTTTAGTAAAAACTAGAAAAATAAGGGCAAGTATAATCAAATGAGTGTTTATTTCTAATCTCTTCCCCCTACTTGAGTCAAACTTAAGCATATAAAATTAAAATAGAAAGGGTTAGAAATGAAACAAAAAACTCCCCTAGATTGCTCGGTATAATGAAGAGACAGCATGCACTAAGCCATGCTGCTAGTCTGCTTCCTCGAGCAATATCCACAATCCCATCAACAACCTATATAGCATCCAACTAATCTGGTTTGGAATGCTTCCTTGCAGCTTGATTAGCATCCTAGCACCACATCATGTGCATTACCTGTATAGCTGCAAGAAAGACTAATACCAAAAGCATAAACCTAGATAAAAACACTATAGCACAAAATATATGAAACAATACAAGAAACAAAATAAAACCTAACTCACTTTCGTAGGAATCACGGTTTCATTTAGTATATGCAACAAGCCTTTTAAACCACTTGGTGGCTCAAGTGGAGGAGTGAAGTCTCGTGAGGGTTTCTAGAGAACATACCAACAAAGTTTATTTACTAAAATGTACACGGTTTTGTAAAAATTTCAAACATTAAAAGATTTGCAGGAAGGAGTTACGGCGTAACCCATGGGATGAGTTACGCCGTAACTATGTAGCTGGAAATTTTTGAAAAATGATTAGATCCAGTTACGGCGTAACCATATAATGAATTATGTCGTAACAATATTAGTTACGCCGTAACTATTAGAGCTACGCCGTAACTTGCTGCATATCAACAATCAATTTACCACATAAAACGAGTTGAGGAGACCTCGAATTTCATCGCCTTGTAGTAAGAATATGCAAAACCAAGTAAGAAACATACAAAACCAACTAAATGTAGAAAGGAAATGAAATAAATTAACAAGATAGGTTGGGTTGTCTCTTGATAAGCACTTTTCTTTTTAAATGAGTCTTTAAGTTAGACTCAAGCCTCCATCGCAGGCTACTAGGACATCTCCAATTATGTCCAATCCTCTTGTCATCTTGGCTATAACACCAAGATATCCTCAACCTATTCATAATTGCTCAACCTGCACACTAACAAACCCCGTACATTAAATGTGTAATAACAATAAAACTAAGCAAAAAAAGAGGAACGTATATTAATGGCATATACTTGACTCAGGAATAATACCACATGAATAAAAACATCAAGGTTGGTAGTCTCAATATTTAGATACATGCGATATTACATAATATTTTTAAGGTTTAAGCAATGCCTAAACTATCTTTGGTGCCCCATACCTGGTAATCAAATATGTCGTATAAAACACTACCAAGATACGCTATAACCAAGTTTGAGATGCATTTTTTTATTTTTTGACAAAACTAGCTATGCCGTAGCCAGATGAACTGGTTATGCCATAGTTGAACAGGCTACGTCATAGTTGAAAGAGCTACGCCATAACAAACACTCAATCAAACACGCAAACATTCAAAAATAAGAGAAGAATAGAGGGTCGAGCACTCATAAACACACAAACACAACATATATTTCAATCAAACAATCAAAAACTATAAAAACCGTTCCCCGGTAGCGGCGCCAAAAACTTGATGCGTGATTTCCTTTTAACAGAAACTACTTTAGGTTTAAATTTATAAAACCCTAACTACCTCGACTATTTCTACGCACTAAAGAGCAGTGTACCCTATCATGTATTGTGTAGTGATTGGTAAGTACGGGTGTCAACCCAAAGAACGGTTTGTGTCTCTAATTGTCTAAATGAAATAACATTTTATTTAAGAAAGCAATAAAGAAAGCATTTTGAGTTTTAGAAGGATCATTTGGTGTTAAGCCTTGCTGTCGAAAAGGGACTTTGTATAGTGGCAGACAACTAGAAAGGATGAACACATTTAGTTATTATGATCTCATGTGCAATGCCTAATCGCAACCTTAGGTCTAATTTGTAGTTGTAACCTAACCTATGTTTACTGAGTGGAATGGACTCGCAAGGAGAATTAACCTGTTCTTAGTTTACAGTGACTAAGAATTCTGACTAACCTATGAGATACACTCACTCTAACAGGTGGTCTCCTATTAGATTGCACTCCTAACCATGTATTTAATGCTAAGGGCTCGGCTAATGGGTTTAGGTCGAACGACTACAAGTATTGGTCATCCTGTATTCACTCATGCACGCAAGGATTAAGAGGGTCACTTAAAACCTCGTGCACACTCAACCTCATATCAAAACTTAGACAGGAACACAAGGATCTATAAGCGCACTACATAAATAATAAAGAAAGTGATAAAGACAACGAGATCATAAGATAATAATCACAGAGATGATTAATAAATTAAATGCTGACGAACAATAAATAAAGCATAAAAAATCATAACATCAACCAATTATATTGCTAGATCCAATCATAAAGAGTTAAAGTACAATTACAATTTGTGCTAGACTAGTGCTTGCGATCCCCTAGTCGAATGCTATGGCAAACCCTGAAGGGTTTGCTCTAGACCAAAGCAAGCAGCCAAGCTGCTCTTTTATTCCTTTTCTTGTTGTCGGCTGTACATACCAGGGACAAGAATCATTCGTGTCCTTCTTTTTATAATAACTTGGATCTTTATTCTTTGTACGAGTTTAGCCCCTGGAGTTTCATTATAATATTACTCCATCCATGAAACTTTACACGAATTCCACAATATTAGTCCATGTGATGAGCCATCATTACGGTGTAATTACTGTGTCAAGTTAGGCCATAATTCTTCTGACGCGGCATTCTAACATTTAGTATAAAAATTGGTTACGGCGTAATTACATCGACCCAGTTACGCCATAACCCTTTGTCAACATAAATGTCTTCTTCAGCAATGATTAATTACGGCATAACTCTTGCGAGCCAGTTACGCCGTAATCCTTCTAAACTTGATATTCATCTATCGCTTTTATCTTTAAAAATATAGTACACATTCTAAATAATATAGTAGTGGTACTATTCTTCATTATAAGCCAAAAGTCGCATCCTGGAGAAATTTAGTAGCCTTCCATTAGATTTTAGTACCTCTACTAAATAAATTAGTATTGGTACTAATTTTGGCCATTTCTCGTACACTTCTGTTCTAATGCCTTTCATTACCTGAATTCGAAAAATAAAAGAATTAAGTACCAAATTCATATAAAAATGATATAAATCAAGGCTATAAACGCCAAAATTTAATATACAAAAGTATTAACTATTTAATGTTATCACCTCTGTAGGCGAGTCTTTTCATTTTCTCCTAATGTTGAATTCCAAGCATAGCATTCATGTTATAATTAACCAAAGTTTTCCTGAAATGTATCCAATGTCTTCTTTAATCCATCCACACTTGTACTCGGCAGCATGACAGTTGGTGACAGAGAAGGCATACTTTCTTTTCTTCAAATCTTTGTTTCTAGTCTTTAGAATTTTGAGGTCATCATTGAAGAAATGTTTAAGAGGGATTCTTTGATTCAACTTAGGACCAATCAATGGCAGTGGCTCTTTGTTGTCTATTCCCAATCCATGATCCAATGCCCAATCCATATCATCTAACATTGGTATTGTCATCTGATTCATATTGTAATCATACTCTGCCTTGCTCATAAAGTGGTTTCCAAACAGCTCGTATCCATTTTTCTTAAACTCTTCCATTTTGCTTAAGTTGACCATGTCGATTTTGAGACACCTTTTAATCCTTTTTGACAACGTAAAAGTTGAGTTATCATGTACTATCTCTCCATTTTTTGGTACATCTAGATCTGGATAAGTGTCAACAACTTCATTGAACCTATCTTCTGCGTTAGACCTTCGAACCCAAGCATAGTCAGTGTACTTAGCAGGTTATCCGTCAAGCCATCTTGGATATTTACGTGTCTTTCTAGTAGCAGACGGTTGTGTTTCATGATCACCAGCATCAGGCATGGCTTGATCGTTTCTTGAAGATAATTGACCAACAAATCTTGACTTCTTGTATCCTTTCTCCCCGTCATAATTTTTAGGAGGGTCCTGATCATCGTGAGTTTGTTTCTTTAAATTTTCTTTCTTGCAGGAGTCTTTTGGAATCACTTGTTGGTTTTGTTCAATAGATTTTTGATAGAGCAATGTACAGATCAGTGTTGATATCACCTGCAATGGAATCTAGATTATTGGTCATCATCTCATAAAGTATTTCTTTCAGCTGTGGGATTGTGATATTGGTACTAGACAAAGCAGGTGATGAGGTGAGAGTAATTTGCTCGGTACGAAGAATATGCGAGACAAATTTGTGAAGACGTGGTCGGACAATATCAGCAACAACATTAGTAACCAGTGTTGGAGCATGATTTTTGACTTCCTGAATAACTTTAGTAGAAACTGATTCTTGAACTGCAGCTAGAACTTTATGATTAATGAATTCATCTATCTTCCAAAGTTACTCATCAACTTTCTCACAAACAGCCTTGAATTATTTAGACAATGGGTTGAGTATTCTTGCTTTTGTTACTATCCGATGTACATGCTTCTTTTGCTTTGAGGCTGTTGGTTTTGTTGTGATGATTTTTGTAATAGGAGGAGATGGTATTGGATCATCAGCACCGATTATGGAATGTTCCTGCAAGTTTAAATTTTATGCTAAGACATCTGAAGGATGTTCAAATGCACTTGATGTATAACTTGTTAGCTCAGGATTTCCCTTTGGAGTTGCCTCCCGGGTTAGAGTTTCATCTGGTGTAATCAGCACAGAATCTACTATTTTGGAACCACGTTGGTCTGGTCCAGTGGGTTCAGTCATAGTGACCTCCGGAACAACGACTGTTTGCGACTTAAGAAGCCGTCTGGATCAACAGAGTCACCAATTGGTTTATCCTTCCCAGAACTTCCATCTTGGGAGTTTAACCCTAATGTTCCTGCAATCCTTGGCAAGCCAACATCCTCCAAAGAGGGTACAGGGTTCTTGTTCAGGTAACGTGAAATGTTATCCTGAGACAATTGAGTCCTAGGGGAGCTAATGATTTTAAGAATTGGTGTTCTTTTCTCCTTGTCTACCATTGACTTCTCACGAACCAGTATTATAAAATTAGAGGCATCATCCTCATCTCCTTCATTAGCAACATCTAACCAAGTGGCGCTAAGGGTTCGGTCGCAATATAGGGAATCCCTAAGTTATTGAGTTTCAATCCTAGTTTATAGCCCTTCTCCTTGACCCCTCGACAACTCTTGAAACAACGCTTCTTTTCTGCTTAACTTGCAGGTCTTCTTAAAATCTAGCAATAACTGAGCATCAGTTAGTATTTCAGGTTCTTCATTTTCATATTCAACTACGCCTTTCATCTTTTTTGTTTTTATTGCTTTAAGAGTGTCATCCAAATCATCGCTAATTTCATCATAAAACACTCTTTTTTCTCTATCAATTCTTTCCAGCCTAAGTCTTTCACTTTCAACACTTAGTAATTTAGCAACATGAACTTGTTTGGGATCATTAACATATGCTTCTTTTGCTTTCTTTGACTTAGCTTTAAATCATTTTCCTTTAATAGGAGTTTCTTTCTCAGGTTTGTCTTTTGAGTTTATTTTCTCTTTTGGGACTAGGTTCCTCTTTAATACTATCTTTGTGCTGCACCCTTCAGTAGGTTCAGGAACTCCACCTTCTCCTCTTCTCATTGGGCATTTTCCCACTCCAGTTTTCCTAACCCTTTATGCTCTAGTAATCTTATGCATTCCTTGGGTAGGATCAACCGGTTATGGTTGAACCATTGGAACAACTACCCCTCGACTATTCTCCACGTACTCCTTATATGCATCCATGTCACGAATCAAATCATTCAGCATTGTATCGGGTATTGGTAAACCATAATAAATGACTCCTCCTTTGGCTACCTTAGCTAGCTTGTACCTTTCATCCATTTCACTTCTGTGCATTTTTGGATTTAATCTCTGATTGATGGTGTTGTTGTTAGACATGATGTAAGCGATGATCAGTTTGGTAAATCATGGGAATGGTAACTTATCAGCTTTAGTTGGACGCGTCCTTTGACTGGTGATTTGCAACTTGAAGTTATCCTAAATTAAAGCAGCATAATCCAGCATATGGTTGTAGTATAAACCCTAGAGAAGATGTACCATTGTGTGTCTTACTTTATCCATTCCGGAGTCTTTACCCATTAAACATTTGTTTAAAATGCTTATTATTGTTCTCTACGGTTGATGATACTTTGTAACAATTGCTTTGGATATGGTTTTAATCATATTGTTCGGATCGTTATATCTAAGTTCTTTGACAAATTAGAGTAGTGTTTTTGTATTGGGAGGTGTTGTGATTTGTTAAACTTGTTGAGGTGGTGTGAGCTTCAGCACTGTTCTGAGTAAATCAACTTCGACTTCAAACCATTAATTGTCAAGTTGAAAGAGAAATTGGTTTGTTGCTTGGTTTTCAGACACTGTGTGCCAAAACATTTGTATATAGATTTTTGGTATTATGGCAGTGAGTGTGAGTGGGTTGTAGATGATGTTTGTTTTGAGGATAGCTATTGCAAGTTGATGGAACATATCAGTGAAGACTGCATCAGCATCGATCCTCACATTGCTTGAGTTAATTCCTACTTGATCATCTTTTAGAACGAGTTACTCTTCAGTTCTCATAGGTGGTAAAGATGTAGCTTGAGACATGATTCAGTGTTGAGATTGAAATGCAAGTGAGTTAGTTTCAAATGAATACAAACTTAAACAATCATTAACGTTTTTGTCTCTTTCCACTCTGTCTGTTTTATATGGTCTGGCAATTCTTTTTGACCATACTTATGTCATTTTCTTTTCATGTGTCTTCTTTGCTTTTCTGACACATGTCGTACGCTTTATTTTTTTTATTTCTTTTGTATGTTCTGTCATTTCTTTTTCGAACATACTTTGATTTGCTTTTTACGTACGGTTTTGCTCTCTCATTCTATTTTTGTTTTATCCTCACCAAAAACATTTGATAATATTTCTACTAAATGAAAAGATAAAGGATGAACGAGATTAAGTTTTAGTTCTCATGCTAAAAGTTTTCATCTTACGATCCTCTCGATAAATAAAATCTTTTATGTATTGGAAAAGCATTGCTTAAATCTTATTTGATTTGCATGGGAGTGAGAGTTCCTTTTAGTAACAAGACTTTGAGCCCCAAAGATACATTGATTTGTTAAAGGGATACATTATCAGCTTTTAGGTGATAACTAGCCCTAATAACCATCTTGATTTATCAGAACTCTTAGTCAAGCTATTTCAAAGTAGTCTCAAAAGCATTTTGATGTGACATTTATTTTAGCAAAAGACTTTGTTTTATTTTGCAAAACAATAGACACTGACATTTAATAATCTATAGCAATAAATTTTATTGGATCATTTTATAACATGACTATTTGCTTTTATGAAAATATATAACACCCTGTGTTTTCAAGTCATTGACGACGTCGATAAATCTACTATTTATTTTTAGTGTCGTACGCGTTTGCTTGTAATTTCATGTATTAAGTAAAATCGCGTAAGCTACAAATTAGCGTTCAATGTAAACGGGGCATCAAACAATTAAATGTTTACATCAAGTAAGGGTTAAGTAATTATTTTGAGGATAATTATTAACATTGTTCAATTTATTTTTATTGGTTGCGTAAATTTATTACGTTTCGCGATAGAGTACGTTTAGGCATACCCGGAACCACGTTAATTAATCTACGCTTCAACAAACGTTTATTTTTAGTTTCAATGACCAATATAAATGGGACGCCCCATATATAAAGAAATAAATAAGACTTACGCAATTTGCAAAGTATACATTCCAAATAAAAGCTACAACTTATAAAAGGTGCAAGTATACTTTCATTTTCTTTACTTATCAAGATGAGTAAGCTAGTCATTTCCATCCTTGAATTCATGGGATAATCTACACAAAATGGGACATAAGGACACAAGTATTAATAACTAGAACATGTGCAAGTATGGAGTTGCAAGACTTATAAGCATGACTAGTAGTTTTGACCACTAGCCACAACTTATTCCCTATGCCGGCCATCCCTCCCCCTCTCTTGGTCATTATGGTCTTTGATTTATACACTAGGCAATCTCTTATATCATATATACTTGCAAGTAGTAAGAAAGATAACACATACACTTCAACACTTTACCAAAAATCAAAACCATCCTCCTTTTTCTTCCTTCAAAACCCACGGCATCAAACACCCCTATTATATAATCCATAGTTTGATTTTACAAGACCATACACCAACATTTTCCATACATCATTCCTATGATAACCTTAGGTGTTTTCAAGGGTTGGTTAAAGGTTTACAAGTATTGAAGCAAGTTTTGCAAGATTAGGGTTTTCTAAGAAAACTAGGGTTTTCAAGTGTGCAAGCTTTGGTTTTCATATCTAGAACAATGGGTTTTAGATTGTGTTGGTTTATCATACTTACATTCATCATAAGGTTACGACAAACCCTTTTTTATGTGTCTTTAACACTTTATCATTTTATGTGCTAATTGTTTTTTTTTTTTATAGCAAAAATCACCGCTTAGGACACATTTTTAAAACATGTTAAAAAGTGTTTTTTACTTGTTGATATTCATTTGGTATACTTCTTTTTCTTATGTTATGTGATAGGTTAATATTCATGACGCTATAACTGGAAATATAAGTATTCTTAACATTGTTGGTTTAGAGGAAAATGTTTAGGTATAAAACTTGTAAAACATAAAAAAGTTACTTAAGGAAATTTATGATTTTATGTAAAGTTATGACTTTCTATCTTTGGGACATAATAGAAAAATCATGGACCCTACGTATATTACTATATCGTATATCTACATTTGTATTATTTTATGACGTTAGTTTAAGAACTATACTCCTCCTCTTTCCCTCCTCCCCTAAGCTTTTCGTTTGAGTACATTGTAATTCGAAGAGTTTGAGGAGTGATAGTCTCTTATACACTCATTAACTTTACTTTGTTTATACCATATAGTAATATACTTAGGTCCATTGATTTGTCTAATTTGTCCACGATAAACACAGTTCATAACTTTAAAAATCATTAAAATTTCCTTAAGTAACTTTTCATGTAACATAACTAACACAAAAAAATACAAAAAAAAAAAAAGAAAAAAAAAAAACAAAATAAAAAAAAAAAATAAACAAGTTTATACCTAAACATTTTCCTCTTAAACAACATGTTAAATACTTATTGTTCCATTTATATCTGATATTACCTATCACATAACATAAGAAAAAGTATACCAAATGATTATCACAAGTAAAAACTCTTTTTACATGTTTAAAAGTCCTAAACGGTGATTTTTGCTATAAAAAACATATATACACATAAAATGATAAATGTAAAGACACAAAGGGTTTTAGGTAACCTTATGATGATTGTAGATGATAACCAAACACAATCTAAACCCATGTTTTGATGGGAAAAACCAAAGCTTTGCACACTTTTGAAAACCCTTAGTTTTCGTAGAGGAAAAACCCCCTAACTTGCAAAACTTGCTTCAATACTTGTAAACCTTTAACCAACCCTTGCAAACACCTTAGGTTATCATAGGAATGATGTATGAATGTATGTATGGTCTTGTAAAATCAAACTATGGATTATATAAAAGGGGTGTTTGATGCCATGGGTTTTGAAGGAAGAAAAGGGAGGATGGTTTTGATTTTTAGTAAAGTGTTGAAGTGTATGTGTTATCTTTCTTACTACTTGCAAGTATATGTGATATAATAGATAGCCTAGTATATAAAACAAACACCATAATGACTAAGAGAGGGGGAGGGATGGCCGGCATGGGCATAAAGGTGTGACTAGTGGTCAAAACCACTAGTCATGCTTATAAGTCTTGCAACTCCATACTTGCACCTCTTGCATTAGGTAATGGTTTAGGTTGTCTTGTGTTCCTATTATGGAGGTGATCCCATGAAATCAAGGAAGAAATATCTAGATTATTTCTTGTAATAAAATGCAAGTATTATACTTGCTCTTTTGAAAGTGTAAGTAAATATGTAAGTGTTGTCTTGTTATATAAAATGTATACTTGCAACTTGTGAAGTATTGCTTATTTCTTGTATATGGGGCATCCCATATGATATAACTTATGGACTCATTAATTGTATAAAAACTTTGGTCTATTGAAAATAGGAAATAAGCATTTGTTGAAGCTGTAGATTAATACGTGGTACCGGGTATGCCCTAAACGTACTCTATCGCGAAAGTACTGCTGGAGACGTAGCACTCTCTAAATTTACCCAACAAAGTAAAAATAAATTGAAACAATGTTAATAATTATCCTCAAAAGAATTACTTAACTCCTTGCTTTGATTAAATTTAATTGTTTGATGGCCGCCCCCCCCCTGTTTACATTGAACCTAATATTTAGCGTTACGCGATTTACTAACGTTTACGAATTAAAGCAAATACGTTACCAATACAAAAGATACATTTTGTGGATTTATTTGACGACGTCAATAGACCCTAAACACGGGTGTTATAGATCTCCCCCCGTTAAGTAGCCTTATCCTAAAGGCTTAAGATGCAATGCACTTGTCGACAGTGCGGTCTGTGAACAAATGTGGGTATTCTTCTGAATGATCCTCGCTGTTCCAGACAGTAAACTCAGGACCTCGCTGTTGGATGGTGGTTAGTTTTCATGAGTAACCTTGAACTCTCTTTGAGATGTGATATAGAGCCTTCGTTCTTACATCTAATCGATTTAAGCCGTCAATACGTACCATGATCATGCATTCGTGGTCGTTTATAACTTACCAATGACACCAAAGTTTATAAGCTCCAATCAATGGTATACATAAGGATTTACCATCCAACGGATAGTCGCTACTAAAGCTGATTCCAGTTCAGTTGGACAATATTGCCACTGTTCCAAATTGAATACATGGAATAGTATTGATGATACCCATGATTTAACTCTTCTGAAAGCATCATAGGCTTTGTAGGCTTAATTTCGCTTTCACGTCAACTTCTTTTTCTATTATACTTGAAGTTCCAAACATATTCTCAAGGTGATTGTAGACTGTCCCCGTTGACCGAAAAACAATGTTTCTTCGAACGCCTTTCCTAAGAGACCCGAGTAAACTGATGTTATGAACATGCTATTACAATTAATTAATCTCACTAACTGTATTATAAAATCATACTCTGGCTTATGCTTTTATAGAATTTCGGCCATGTATAAGCTCTATTTGTCCACTTACTATTCAGTCTTGAGGCAGACTTCGTCAAATATAACCTTCATTCTTGTGAATATTGGTTAACAACGATATCTATTTCTAGTCATATTCGTTGAATAGGTTCATATGGCACTACTCAACGCGATTTCGAGAAGCTCTACGCTAACTTCAAGAGCCTCAACCAACAGTGAATCTGTTGAGACCAACACTTTTGTTTTTCTCGGAAATCCATTAAGCTCCCTTAGACTAGTTCTATATCTGTGTCTGCACTTAAGCATTGTTCTTAGCGTATACACATATTGTTATATAAGAACTCATTACTATATGACATAATCGGTTAACTCAGACTATTACCCCCCCTTTTCCGTTAAAGTATATTCTTAGTTCTGCCTCACAAAAGTCACTGCTAACAGTATCCTCGAGTAATTGCATTTGTAATGTTCATTAGTCTCATACAATATAGTTTCTGATTCTTCTCTACGTGCCCCTCTTTCATTGCCCAGTTCTTGTTGTGCTGATGGTACGTTTCGTTAAACTCCGATATTTACTTTTCAATTACTCAGCCTATAGCTTAAATTGCAATTACCAGAGATGATGCCTACTCAGAGTTAGCGGATGGCGACCTCTATAGACACGGATCTCATGCGAATCACAAATGATGAGATACATGCTATAGTCCATGCCTTCTCTTGTGACTAACTCCTTTATTGGTCATAATATATTCTGCTAGCTATAAGTAATTATCCATAAAGGATCAGTCTTTTCTTCAATGCTGTAGTGAAATTGATTTTAGCATTAGTATAGGCACATTAGCTTCTTGCGTTCTAATAATACTAATAACTCAAGTATCTCGACCGTTTGTCGTAAGACTCTAGAATAATCCGATCATTTTAGTGAGCTTTGTAACAAAGATCCATTAGCTGATTGTTGTCCCCAACTTAACGCAATTCAGAGTTATCTGTAGGTTATACCAACAAATTCCTTTGATGGCTATCTCTTGATAGTTTCTGGCCCCCTATTCCCCCCCCCTCACCCTCTCCCATCAAATCTCACTTAGGTTGGCCCACCCTCTTATCCCCACCTCCCAACTTGAATTTTAGCACTATGAGGGTCAAACATCTATGATTTAATCATTAGAGTGCGCCGATGGTTTCGGCTTTCCCATATTAGGGCCACACACCTATAGTCCTTCTTCATATATTATAGGTACATCTTGTCATTTCGAACAGATGGATGTAATCATAGAGTATTTTTGTTCATTGAATGGGACTTTCGTACATTATATTAAAACAAGTGATTCTCACGGATATTCCTACAATTGCCTATACTGATGCCGTATAGTTCTCAACGTTCCTGCCAATTTGTATTTGGCTTATAAGTAGTTCCAAATCACGCAACACGGATGGGTTCCAATACTCTTTCATCCCAATTAGAGTACTCTAATTGCCCCTCTGTATTTTTTATAAAAGCGTTTCTAACACATTACTTTCCAACTCTTTATGTATCTTGATGTTCTCTAGGATTTTTTCCATTATGCTCTTATAATATGTTAGTAAAAATTATAATCATTGATGACTCTATTCAGTGATTATGCGTGAGTGAAGTATCAACTGTCCAAAATGTGTCAATTGCAGCTAAAAGCTCATAAATTTCTTAATCGCTTGATCTCTTTCTCAGATTTATCCTAGACTCTTAGAGTAGAAATAAGCATCGTAGCCAGTATACCAGCTCATTGCTCTTCCCAAGGCCAGCTTGATTAACGACAATATCTTAGACATATGACAAGTAATCACTTGAGCAACACTGCTAACCAAACGAGAGATGTTTGCTCATACCATGGTCGACATCCTTTCGTCTGAATTTAGTTAATAGTCTGGCTAAGCCCTAGGACTCTTACTGACTTCAGTAAACCACCCGCCTGCACTTTAGGTCTCCTATACATTATAGTAGTTCAAATCCAATATCATGTATTGAACTTGACGTTAATATCACAATAGATTTGCTCCAAGCTTTCTAATTATCCTGAGTCGCTTCCCTTTCATAAATTTCTCATGAATCTTTTCATGCTTAGGTCGTCGACAACATATTGCATCACCTTTTTCGTTCCTATTAACGCACTATACAAGCTTTAGACCCAAACCTCCTTCTTTTCGAAAGCACGTCCATGTTATGCCTATGAAAATCTTTACTGAATCCTTCTATTGTAAGGGTAGGACAAATGGTGTATACAATAATACTCAATATAACGAACCCATATTACATAATATCAACATTAATTATAAAATACGTATAATCATTTAGGATACTTCCTGCTTAACAAGTTGAAAACCCCCCTACGCTTTTGCTCTATTTATCTCCCAAACAATCTTTAGACCAGTCTTCTGAACGTAATTGCCCGTAATGCTGTCATATGAGTTTTGGCCTGATAACTTCGAAAAACCATCTCACATGTGAAATCTTTTCTTGATAAATATTACCCAGCAAGACCTAAAATATTAACGTGAATCTGTGTTTTTCATTGAGTCGACTTAGTATGATGCATGACCCCATCTTTTCAATTGATTTCGATTTTTGTATGGGATCTATTATATTAGTGAGATTATGAACTTCTTATCTATAACTATTCAATTACACGTATGTGACCTAATGTGAACTTAGTACTTTGGAATTACTCAAATACTACTCACCCACTTAGAAAATATTTGAATACAACCTCCTCTTTAACTTAAGCCAATTACTATGATAAAAAGCTCTTAAGTGCCCTGTCTTTCTGATTTGTTCCTTGTCTTGTTCATTTGGAAATATATATCTATATATCATCTAATAAAGGACAATTACCAAATTTATCACATAATTATGGTCTTAGCACACCGCGCATTCACTATAGCGTCCAAATGAATACGACAGTATGCAGCTTTGTCAACTCAAATTGCCAGCTGCTATTCACTTTTGAAATTCATTATTATAAACGTTTTCTAGTAATCGGGTTTTATGAAAGCAAAGAGTTTTATGGAAATGTCACGTTCTTCTCGAAGGTACCCAATCAGTTGTGATTAACCTGCAACCTTAGCCTCGATCCTTCGATTGTTAAGGATTCTACTCGACCTACCTCTATGAAATGCATGATAATAATGAATCTTAAATCAAGTTCATTTAGGCTCTGCTAAGCTGTGTGATAATATACAGATATCATTTCCACCGTTACAATAAGCTTTATTTAATTTCCCGGTAACTCAATGCACGAACCCTGAAATGATTCTCGTTTTATTTCATCTCTTGACAATACATGAATGACTCTGGTAGCCCAGTGAGTGAGGAACCTAGGTCTTATACAAAAGCCCTTTGGCCTTAAGATAGATTCTTTTAGTTGCTCCGACCAACTCTTTCTCATTTCAAGAGTATGCCATCGATAAGTAACGTCCCGCCTAGATGTCCTGAACTAGGTTGCCAATCTTTGTTCACCAGCGTATAAAAAATCAATCTTGTATTATTTCAATCTTGCTCCGCATATGTCAGAAGCGAAGACCCGGCAAGTCCTCCAGGAAGCAACTTTCAGGAAATATATTAAGCCTCATTTTGTACATCCTCAAGTCGCTTCATTCTCCGACTTGTCTTCATCCTCATTAAAATGTATCGTGACTCATTGGTTGCTCCTAAAGAGTTCTGGACATATTCTATCACTTTTAGCGATTACGTACATAGCTTGTTGTTATTGGAGTAGCAGTAGATAATTTCGATGCAGCAACGTAGCCTTTGTGTCCCTGGTTGCTTAAACCTGATCACTAGTGTAAAATTAAGTGTTCATTTCCACTAGGGATTACGAACGATCTTTCGGCACCTCGCTGATTTCTTGGTACTTTGCCAACCAATCCATACCAATTATATCATCGAAAATAACAGTTCTACGAGGCATTAAATTTATGTTGAATGGGTGTTCAGGAGATTTAATGTGCAACCCTCTAAGGATAGTAGTGTATAACGCAATTATCCTCCGTCAGCATAGTGCGCAACTTGATCATTTGTGTAGTGATTCTGAAGGTGATCTGAGCTGTGATATACCCATTCTAGGAGAACTTAAATGTAGTGACATAAACGTTATATTCGGCACAGTTAGTTGCTAATATAGATTTGATAGAATTGTGTCATATCAGCGCGTTGTTGAGACGGAAAACGATACATCACGGTCTCAGATGATTCACATCTCAAGAATTCTGTGGTCGACCTTTCGTCTTTTTACTATGTCTCTCACCTATCATTCTATACTGTTTAGGCTGTCGAGCATGTGTCAATACAATATGTTGATGATCCACATTGTTTATTGTTTACTTCATTTTTTTTATAGCAAACTTAAGTGACATCTAACCTCTGTTGAGAAGCTTGATCTCTTAGAACTCCACCTACGTGCAGATAGCAAAGTAGTGTTTACTGGTCTCTGACACTCAGTGCCCCCTCTGAATTTTCGCATTGTTGGCACGTACCGCGACACTACATCACTTTCACTGTAGCTAATACATGGTCCTATAACTTCTTGCATTTGTGTAAGTCATTTTGTGAGCTACTCGAACGTTCTGTGGTGCATATGTGCTATTAAAGCTCATATGTGGCGTTTATAGATTTTTTTTATTCCTCCTCCCCCCGCTGACTAGGGCAAAGCCCCTAATACTCCATCGATATACGCCCCCACACCCTCCCACCCCCCCCGAAAATATGTGTTATTAAATACGCATCCGTTTAACATAGTATTCGCCCCCGTTCTTTCCTCCATCAGTGGCACAAACTGTTGTTTTGTCGTTATCTTTTCTCCCTAAACCCAACTCTCGCCCTACCATAAACAGCTTTAATTTCTTTTAGGTAGATTAATTGATGACTTTTATGTGTTTATTTGTATATAATTTGTTTATGATTATCTTTTTATGTCGTTGCACCCGAAAAAAAATCCCCAGCCACAATTTTATTTCTTTTATGTCCGTATTTCTTCTCTTACATTATATGATTCACTCCTCACCTCCACTCACTTTTGATTTATACTTATATTAGTACATTCACTGCAGACAATTTAAGAACTCTGCCGCGAACACCTTTACTCTTTATCGCTTCCTCGAACACCATCACTCATACTCAAAACCCCAAGGCCTACTATACAACAAACTACCAAGTTAACTATCGTTCTTCTTATTTGTTCA
Organism: Tanacetum coccineum; assembly: GCA_026074375.1. Lineage (NCBI taxonomy): Eukaryota > Viridiplantae > Streptophyta > Magnoliopsida > Asterales > Asteraceae > Tanacetum > Tanacetum coccineum. The sequence continues at coordinate 98,512 of BQNB010003728.1, forward strand.
CACACGTTCCAATATATAGAGCTACTGCTTAATGTGTCGACCAGATCCATCCTCATGACAAGTCATAGAGCCATGACACAAGGTGTTCTGTCTACATTGATATCGCTTGTTAGTATGTTGTGTCTGTTAGTATGATATTACGAGAGGAGTGTTACCTGTGTTCTTAGAATACTAATACCAATTTATCTGTACTCAGAACAGTTGTACTACTTCGAGCTATGTGTCATAACTGACATTTGTCTTTTTATAACGATCATAGTTATGTCAAATATAGCTCTCATAAATTACAAAAAAGTTTAGCGTTACTTTTTCACCCGAACCACTCGCCCCCCCATTAATTTCGACTTTGAGAAGCTCCATATATGATATATATTCATGTTGATAGGCATTTCTCCGCGGAGGTAATCTAGTCTACCTAGAATGTGAACTCTGTTCTAATCTTGTCTAGAATCTTCCCTTACACATGTAAGTCATCCTAACGCACAAGGTAGAGCTAATGTCTCTGATGTGAAACGTTAGGCAGCCGGGGTAGACCGTTTTACTGCAACTAATATATTAGTCTTTTATGAATACTAATAGATAGAGATATGTAAGTATTTGATACCCGTGATACTATATCAGTGACACACGGTCACTTGTTCTCATATTATCTCTGCTACATTTCAGCCTTCGTTAATTAAGTCTTCATCATAACATTTCCTTTATTACTAGTATTATAAGTCATGTCTCAAGTTTTACTGTAGATACTGCAGTGATCGCGCGCAATAGAAGTCTCGTACTAAGCAAATATGTCATAGCTTTATCATCGATAGAACAGTCTACACGACTCAGGTTGGATCTCTCACCTATGTTTTAGAGTACAATAAATCAACAATAATATTTAGTCACAAATTGTTCGTAAATAGCTTTGTGAATGTGCTGATTTTGCTACTAGATGCAGTATAATATCTATCCATATTTCACCTCTATGTACATCCCACCCCATCGATCTATTCCCCCCACCACATTCTCTGTCTGTTTTTTCGAAATCCAACTACTCCATCACATACGTCTCATAATACGCTCGTATTGAACAGTACTCAGAGGTTTTAGCACATCTACACTACAAGTTTTGTGTTGATATACGACTTCGCCAAGACCTCGCATAGCTCTCACAGATCACACGCTCTGTTTCACTCACTGCTGTGACCTGGACTGCCTACACTTATAAATCGTTTGTCTATTAACTTTATGTACAACAACCTAGCTTTTGAAACATATAGTACGTATGGTGCATTAGGGTATATGAGAGTTCATTGCATGTAGTACAAATAGCTGCCTAGATTTGTAAATGTGACGTACTTCTATACGACCTTTGAGTTATAAATACTTGTACTCGTGCTTGCAATGTAATGTACGATTGGCTTGCGTCCATCCAACCATAAATCACCCCCCCCCCCCCCCCCAGATATGCTACAACGACGATTATCTAGACGAGCAGTTAACCTTATAGTGTGCCATACATCAATGGTCTTGTGAGCATATCACGGTCGCGATGCTCAGTTGCAACTTCGAAAGTAGTTCGTGTTACTGGTATGATCTGTCGAGTGGCACCTTGACAGAGATTAGATTGTGTGCCTGGTTAGTGACTCCTTGGGCTCAGATGATGGTCCATCGTTTGATTATGTTCTATGCTATCCATACACAGATACTAGGTGCCATAGTTAACCACTTGTTTATGTTCATTTAAATCATACCTCTCAATACTATTACAGACTACATTATAATATATAACTTTTGTGTGTCATACCTCACCCACAAGATCTGACATTTATACTATCTCTGACTGTGTAACTCAACAATTGATAGAGATACGAAATCAGAATATTTGCACTCGCTTTCAAAATACTATACAGTCGATTTACTCACAACCTGTTTTACCTCATTTACTAAACTCATTACCCAACTCACCCCAATTACATCATCTTAACCCTTACTTATTTCATTAGACTAGAGACTTATCAACCATTATCGTATCTTTTATACGTAATTATATTTTACAAAGTCAACATCATTAATCATATTCAGTGCCATAACATAAGAAGCAACCGTATGATCCGTGATAACCTCAGAGAGATGACTTAGTAGAGCCATACTACAGAACTATAAAAGTACGACATAAAAATACTAGAGAACAGTGATCACTTCAATGTACGTCATAGCTAGTAATCTAAGATATCTCAAATAAGATATACTCATAAAAAACCTCACATTCTATGCTACTTTCTATCAAATTGAGGAGATGTAAACATCCGAGTAATATATAAACTAAGCAGGTTATGTTAGTATGTGTTTTACTATAATCATAACGCCCCTACCCTTAGTTGTCATTATAATAGCGTCTTCTTCTCACTTACGGTATTCAGTATGCCTCTATAGGTGACCATTAAGCAAAAAGATGTTCTTCCTCGCCTAGACTACTCTAGTATAGTCCTTGTATCCTCTTACGCGATGTATTCATGCTAGTCTTATCTGTATGTAGATGATCCTCCGCGTCCTTACGTACTTAGCTCTTATACGTTCGTGTGAACTCGTTACCGATGCTGCTGAAGTCTTGGCTATACAACTGTATATTCAGTGCTCATAGTACTATTTGCCGCTGTTTTTGAGCCTAGACAGTGACCTAGCCAAGGCCTAACGAGTTCTGAGAATACCTCTTGCTGAGAAGCTAAGTCTCTGCTCTCATCCAATACTCCAATCTCTAGCTCTCACAGTTGCACGTATTCCTATTACGTCAGGATGTTATCAGTAACTCCGTGTATAGTCGTCCGACGTAAATATCTGTCGAAACTCTACTGTCTGACGTATACTGAGAACATCCTATACTCATCCTTTTGGGTGTGTGCTTCTGGGCTGACCCTCAAGTTGACCACATTATAGTGTTCGTAGCCCTATCATCACTCCTCTCGGTGATCTCGTGATCCTTAGTCTAAATCTATTCAGAAGCTTGTCTAGAGGCAACTGTTCAAGCTCGCGAGATCATCCCTCCCCAAAACTGTAGGATTTCATAATTTGTAGATGTGGTGCAGTATGATAATACGATACAACAATCGTCTCCGTTTAGATAACTTCATGTGTAGCCAGTGAAACTCATGCTCCGTTGAAACTTACACTAGTCACTCTAGATAAACTGGGCTAAGGATCTAGGCTCTATACTGAGTAGCTGTCGAGTCACTGCGCTATAGATACAAGAGACTGGTTTGCGTACCAGCGCGGGATTTCAATATCAGCCATCTACGTGACTGTCCAGTGTGACTGGTGTAGAGATGTGTTATGCAGAGGCAATATCAAATTGGTGAGAGTTACTAGTCCACTGATGAACGGTAGTAGTCAGTACATACTTCAAAGTTAAACAAATAAGTATATATATGTATCATAAGGGGGCTATTTGGATTCAAAATCCAAACAGTGGGTTTGACATTTTTAAAAGATATTACATCTCGTGACGATTCCAAAAAGGTAAGAAACTCAAAAAACGGATTAATAACGAGAAAGATACGATAAAAATACGATTTACGTTAATACCGGTTTTTATAAAATAAACTTTATAAAGCAAGTTATAAAATTACTTCAAAAACAGAAAGTTTAGTATTTTTCACAGATTGTACATATTTTTAGGATTCCAAAATGATAAGAATCGTAATTTTTCAATTAATAACGAATGAGTTATGAATTTCGCGAGTTTACGACAATTAATACTTTTATAAAACAATTTTTATAAAAGTTACTATTCATGACAGAAACTTTTATTTTTGTAAACCTCATAAATCAATAGAACTTTCAATTACGAGAACATGCTCGAAAGAATCACTAAAAACGGAGCTATAACGAAGAAAATACGACGTATACGAGTTTTACGATAACAAAAACTATATAAATATATTTAGGGTCTGGTGTGAACAGTAAAAGTTACTGTTCATCAGGAGGTCCAAATTATGAAAATGTCAAAATATTATGACTCGTCCTAAGACGAAAGCGTGGGCATAAGAAACGTCAAAATCGGACTTAAAACGCGAAAGTTATGCTAGTTTTACTAAAACGATAATTATAAACGTTTTCACTCTATAACAACGATTTCTAAATTACAAATAGACGGAAATGAAGCTATATAGAATTATATGTGGTTATCAAATTACTATATTACTAGGGAGTTTCATAATGAGGCCTCTTCGGGGTGGCGTATCGACGAGTTGTTGGATTTACGATTTAAAGTGTCCTAGCTCCTCATACGTCACTACATGACCTCTTAAATTATGATAGCCCGAACGATAGTATGATTTTAACTAACATAGACTTGTATATGATGTTAGTTAATCAAAGCGATTAGTGCTTATACGACCTATGTTCATTTAGGTTGCATTCGATCATTTACGTGACGCGTTATCTGTGATATTTGGATTATCAGTAACTCAAGGTGAGTTCATAGCCCCACATTTTTACGATTTCAATGATTTATAACTTTGGGGTGGAAACATGCTTTGTTTTATAAATTGGACGCAAGTGTATATTTTATATTGCTTACGTGTTTGCCTAAGTAGCGATAACCCAAGTTGAGCCCATTATCATGAACTGTCAATTGCATAGATGTAGTTGTGAATTACATTATGTGAGCGCGAATGTTATGAATAGATCTATTTGGGATTGACCTCCCCGTTCGGGTGATTAGCTATCACCGGGAACGAACGTTATAGCATGTCGGATTTGGGATGTTTAGGGTTGAACATCTGATCGGGCAGAATAGCAATATTTATTATTGCGAATATAATTGTCGAGCTTCAGTGTCATGAGCTTAGGAAAACGTAATCGGATTTTGTGATGTCTGCATTTGTTGCATTATCACGGGGAAAGTCTTGCGGTCCTGCATATTATATTTTACTAACCTATGAATTCACCAACATTTTTGTTGACGTTTTAAAGCAATGTTTTCAGGTGGTCAATAGGCACGAGATGCCAGGGATACATTGGTGGTTTTGATGTGGATATCATGCATTAAAGATTTTGTCACATTACATTTTGTATAACTGTTATGGGCTAGAAATCTTTGTATTTTGAACAAGTGGACAAGTGAAGCTTCGGCTTATGTAACAAATACTTTGTTAATTCCAATGTATCAGTTTTAAACGACTTTTTGGTCGTTCTATATACATCTTGTGTTATTGATCTATGAAGTGACACGCCCCGGATATCCTTATTCCGCTGCGACCCAATTTGGGGGTGTTACAGATTGGTATCAGAGCCAAGGTTATAGAGAACCAGGTCAAATATTTTTGCTGGACTATAACCGTTTTTAAACATTGCATTCATACAAAGGGGTTTTTACGGGACACACTAGTTGTTGCATTAGTTAGTTATACTAAATGCATTCATAATTGATATACGTGTTTATAATATATTACGTATATTGCAATAAGAGACTTATATAATATACTCATATAAGTTATTTCTGCTGGTCACAGTAGTCATGTCAGCTGATTCCGCAGTTACCTATACTTCTGTTCACTCTGAGGCACGATCATGGAGTATCCCATCTGAGGATCCTTACGAGGAGGCTGCCAGACAGTTACTGGAGCAGGCACCACGTTCTCCAGAGTATGTACCTGATCCCATGGAGCTGGAGGATCATGTACCAGTGTACATTCCTGAGCCTGAGCACCCTGAGGACTTAGTGCCAGCTGAGGATGAGGCACCTATAGAGGCATACATTACTGAGGTTGCTTCTGCACCTCCACCACCACCATCCTTTTTACCCTCACTTATCCGACCCCCACGTACTAGAGCAGCCATGGCTCAGATGAGAGCTGCAGCACCATCCACCTATCATCCACTACTCCCATCAGGGACACCACCATTGTTACCTATACCACTACCTGCACCATCCACTAGCCGCAGAGCTGATATTCCCGAGGCTGACACGCCGCCTCGGAAGAGGCTACTACTTACTGCTCCCAGACCTGGGTGTGAGGTTGGGGAGAGTTCTGCTGCTGCTGCTGCGAGACAGCCAGGACCCACTATGGCCCGTAGGGTCGATTGCAGTTCTGTAGACACTGTGGAGACTAGGGTCCGAGATACTGAGAGGAGGATGATGGCCGCCTTAGAGGTGGTCAACTTGAGGGTCAGTTACCAGGTAGATGTTCGCAGTAGAGAGAGTTCGGAGTTTTACTCACGACATCACGATGCCCAGAAGGATCGTGCAGCTGTGAGAGCTGAGATTGAGGTATTGAGGAGAGAGAGACTTGCTTACGAGCAAGAGAGTATGGAGACCCGTCAGGCCTTGGCTAGGTCTGAGGCTTACAGCAGGGCATTAGAGGCACGAGTTATAGTGGTAGAGACGCAGGAGCGTCGCCACGAGTGGAAGCGTCAGGACGCGGATGATCACGCGATAAGGCATATCATGCGTATTCAGGCTTTGGAGGCTGGAGCACGCGATGTCACCTTATAGGATACTAGTAGTAGTGCCTAGGGTTACTTTTCTACCATATTGTAGTTATACTATATAGCCTGCTAAGTTTTTATAGGTTACTCCCAGCTAGCAGACGGTATAGATCTTTTGTTTTGATTAGCTATCCGATATAGATCTTTTGTTTTGATTAGCTATCCGGTATGGATCTTTTGTCTTTTGTTTAGCTATGCTGTATAGCCTACTAAGTATTACGGGTAACTCCCGGCTAGTAGGGCTCTAGGTTGATTTTCATTTTGTAACCTAGCGATACCATCGGATCTAACTTCAAATGGCTCCCCTTTGCCAAGAAATCCTTCGGCACTAATATTTTTCTCCTTGCATGCTTCAACTTGTGCATTTTGAATTTGCCTGGGTAAATTGTTATGTACTGTTACCACTAAAGCACGCACTTGAATCGGTTCCTTATCCTTCCTGCTCAACGCATCAGCGACAACATTCGCCTTTCCCGGGTGATAACGAATAACAAAATCGTAATCACTCAAAAGTTTAATCCATCTACGCTGCCTCATATTTAGCTCTTTTTGATCCAAAACATATTGTAGGATTTTCTAATCGGTGTATACCGTACACTTAGTGCCGTACAAATAATGTCTCCATAGTCGAAGAGCAAAAACCACCGCTCCTAATTCCAAGTCATGGGTCGTATAATTTTCTTCATTCTTTCTAAGTTGCCTAGAGGCGTACGCAATCACCTTTTCTCGTTGCATCAAAACAGCTCCAAATCCTGTAAGGGATGCATCGCAATACACAACAAAGTCTTGCTTCCCCCGGGTAGTGATAATATTGGCGCACTACACAATTTTAGCTTCAATGTTTGAAATGCCTCCTCTTCGTCGTCGCCCCACACATACGGCTTATTTTTCTGAGTGAGTTAGTTAATGGTTTGGATATTAGAGAAAACTCCTTAATAAACCTTCGATAATAACCTGCCAAACCTAAAAATTGTCGTGCTTCCGTTGGTGTAGTCGGTGCAACCCAATCTTTAATGGCTTCGATCTTCGCAGGATCAATATATCATAACACGAGGTCGATTCTTGGACTTAGCTAGTTTCTAGAGAGAGAAACACATGAGAGAGTTTTTCTAGTGAGAGAAAATGTGTTTTATAAGAAAAGAGTAAATGACTAGCTTGCCTCTTCCAAAGTTGAAAGAGGCTTATATAGTTCTTACAATATACAGAGTATTAGTACCCGACTACCGAAAATCGTACTATTAACTATTAAACTACGAGCTATAATAAACAGTAAAATACACGGGGTGACCGAGTCTTTTTCTAATATCTAACATAATGAAACTACCAAACTTTCACCACGTGCAGAAGATTTGAAGGCCACCTGGAATAAGAAAAATTAATCATGTTTCTCGATCTCCATAACCACCAATATGTTGTGCGAAACACATCATCATCCAAACACACACTGTAAAGGATAGATTACGGGTCCGATGTCTAGAACAAGAGATAAATCAAGAGGGCTACGATTTCACGCGGGCTAATGCAACACCATTAGAAGATATCAGCCCAAAGCTTCTTAGCGAAATCACACTCGAAGAATAAATGGGCTGCTCTTTCTGGGGCGTCTTGCCATGCTAAGCATAAGATAGAGTCGAGGTCAATACTTTTGTCGTCGAGCTTGACTTTCGAGGGGAACCTGTCTCTCATCAAAAGTCAATACATAATTATATTAACCGTGTGAGGAACATACCTATTCCAAGAAATCGGATCGTCATATTTTAGCAGATGTGCAATATCAATCTTGGATCTTAACGAACCAACAGACAACAGTAAAGATATCAGAGTCATCTAAAGACCATTTAAGAACGTGTTAGGATAAGAAAATTTGTATCTAATCTTATTTGGAATAATCTTTATTATTAATCGAACTATCTTTGCATGTTTGATTTAGGGGCAAACCTTCCTTTTTATGTCATATTGTAGTGTATGTGTTAAACATGAAATATGTAACAAGCAAATAATAGGTTGGGTATCTTTTAGCAAAAATAACAGTAGCTAGCTGCAGCGATAAGCAATAGCAGTTACTAGAAAAAAAATGTGACATTAGAAACAACTTAAATTTTATGCAACATATGAAAATAGCAACTAACATCAATTGATGCTAATTTGACCGGTGCTAATTTGAGAATGCAACGAAATTACTTAGTAGTTGCTAAATTAATAACAAATATTTATGGTCATTTGTGGAAATACCAACTAATTTTTTTTCTAAAAAAAATTGCAACTTTGTTAACAATTAACGATGTCTTTATTGTTGTTAAATAATTGTTGCTAATAACATTTTTTCTAGTAGTGGCAGCAAGCTAGTAACTGTTTGTTTTGATAAATCGTTTGATAACATTGTTATATGTTTGTAATTATTAAGTGTAAAGGCTAGTTGCTAGTAAATGTTCCTTCAAATAGCATTTTGACTTGGAGCGTTTAGAAAGGTTAAAAATGCGAGTTGTTTGTTGCCAAACAAGCATTATGTACAAAATACTAAACGTTAATTGCTAGTTGTTTCAAAACACTCTTTAAAGCTGGCTACAAACACACCCCAAAGATAAAGAACTAATATAATCTTGGATTCCAAATACTGTCGTACGATATATATTCCTTTGGTACAGCTTTTGAAATCACGATGTCGCAACTAATGTGTTGTCTTTGGATTCCAAACGATCCTCAAGAGAATTTGCTTTATGCTAGGACTGAATATTCCAACGGGAATAATGACTCAAGCGGAGGAAGAGGACGTGGCTCATACTCTCGAGGTCGTGGACGAGGTCGAGGTCAAGGACGTGGTCGGGATAACTCGCAAAACCAAGGTCAACAAGACTCCTCGAAAAACCGTGAAGAGAATGAACAAAAGGGTAAACAACATGAGAAACGTGACCTCTCACATATACAGTGTTACCGTTGTGATAAGTACGGACACTTTGTTTCAAAATGCCCTGAACGAAACCGAAACCATGAAGTTAACCTTAATGAGGCACAAGAGAAAGGTGTGTATCATGAGGAAGGTACGTTTTTTATGATGAACCATATTCAAGAAACGATTTTCATGAATGAAGAAAAGTACACTCCACCAAAGAGCGAGTCAAATATCGATGATGAAGACGATGTATGGTACTTTGACAACGGTGCAAGTAATCACATGACAGGTAATTACTCATACTTTTCTGAATTAAATGAAAATATTACTGGACGTGTTAGGTTCGGAGATGGTTCGTGTGTGAGCATAAAGGGAAAAGGCTCGATTTTGTTCCAAGGTAAAAATGGAGAACAAAAATTGTTGAAAGATGTCTATTATATTCCCGCTCTTCGAAGTAATGTGATAAGTCTCGGACAAGCGACAATATCCGGTTATGATATTAGTATCCGAGGTGATTTCTTAACCATGCGAGATAGTTGGGGAAGTTTACTTATAAAGGTTCCGCGTAGTGCAAATCGCCTTTATAAAGCTCAACTAAAAGTTGGTAAAGAAGGTACAAATAAAGTGGGACGGGAATCAGACAAAGAGGAGAACTCGCATAGCAGCTCGGTTACTGTTCATGAGACCAGCCCAGAAAGTGAAGAAGATCACTCTAGAAGTGACGGCACGCCAATCCCGATAGCACGACTCGAGACCATACGACTCTTGATTGCTCTCGCAGCCGGGAAAGGATGGAAGATTCATCACTTGGATGTGAAAACGGCTTTTCTAAATGGTGATCGAAAGAAGCTCGATAGTACTTTAGAAGAGATGGGTTTTCTACAATGCGTGCACGAAAAGGCGGTGTATAGTAAGGTGCCCAGTGGAGAATTTATCATTTTTGTGGTTAATGTGGATGATATATTCGTGACTGGGACAAGCTTGGATCTTATAAATGAATTCAAAAAGAGAATGGCGTCTCAATTTGAAATATCGGATCTTGGTGAGTTAACTTATTACTTAGGTATTGAAGTCTCACAAGGAAACGATTGCGTGGAGATCAAGCAAGAAAGATATGCAAGGAAGATCTTGAAAGAAGCTCGTATGGAAGATTGCAATGCAACTTCATATCCGATGGAGAAGGATCTCAAGTTGTCAAAAGCAAAAGATGAACCAGAAGTTGAAGCTACTCAATATCAAAAAATGGTGGGTTGCTTACGTTATCTTTTGCATACTCGTCCAGATTTAACGTACTCGGTTGGTGTGGTAAGTCGATACATGCAAAGTCCAAGAGAATCACATGCTCGTGCTATCAAGCAAATCCTACGCTATCTTAAAGGTACAACTTCGTTTGGAATTAAATACAAGCGGGGTAATGACATGAGACTGGTGGGATATAGCAGTCATAATGTTGACATTGATGATGGACGGAGTACTACTGGACACATTTTCTATCTAGGTACATCACCTATTACATGGTGCTCACAAAAGCAAACTACCGTGGTGTTATCTTCGTGTGAAACTAAGTTCATAGCAGCAACTGCAGCTGCATGTCAAGTAATTTGGCTAAGGGAGGTATTAGCGGAAGTGATGGAGAATGGACATGTAACTAATGATCATGTATCCGAAGAGAATCAAAGAGCAGACCTGTTAACAAAGGCCTTGGCGCACATAAGGTTCAAGGAGATGAGATCGTTACTTGGTGTGCAAGAGTTACCCTCTTTGACTTAGAAATTCAGGGGGTGATTGTTGGTGAATTCTGAGTTTGGATGTGGCTTAAAGGCGTGTTACCAGATTTAGAGTATTCCTAGTTGGAGTGCGAGTCCAACTCAACCTATTTTATTAGTATTATATGTTTTAGAATAGAATAAATGTAATCCTAGTTATAGCCTAATACGTATTGGTTAGTCTATATATACCGTGGAGGGTAGGGCATTACATTGTACCGAATGAAGTTTTGAGAGAGTTTCTTCATTAATAAAATATTGCGTGTTAGGCATATTATTCTTGTTCTTATATCCTTATTCTAGTGTCGTAGACATACCTGCTGCTGCTTATACATCTGATATACCACATTGCTTTTGTGATGTGCAATCTATGTAATATTTGTCTCTACAAACTAGAAAATTTACCAAGCTTGCTGATTGATTCATAGATTGATTCTCATATGTAGGATCGCTGGTAACGTTGGGCTGAATAATACAAAATTGTTACTTGATATTATACCTTTATTGATAACTCTCCTAAGAGATGGCACACCTGCAGTTGCTATCTAACACCCCCATTTTTATATATCTCAGCGGAAGGGTCATTTGGGGTCGTACGTCATAATATAACAACTCAAGCATAGAAAACGACTAGAAAAGAGACGTTTTTAAATACATTCATTCGAAATAAAAGTTTACATCATAGGTCCCAAATTGTTTCATAATTCATACAACATTTTTGCAAATTATCTTCGAATGACTTTTATTTAATGGGTCCTAACAAAACCTTTAGGTTTCCATAAGCGACAAACCAAATTCTCCATCGCCAGAATTAACCTTCAAGGACCTAAGAATAAACATGCTAAAAACATCAACAAATAATGTTAGTGAATCCATAGGGTTTTATATATATATATATATATATATATATATATATATATATAATATATAATAATATATAACTATATATATATAGTATCAACAATAAAATTTGAACACAAGTATCATTTTTTAAAATTATCAAGACATAACGATGTGGATCAGACAAAGTTATAGGAAGATTATTATAAGTCTCATGACATTGAACGTTACCATCTAAAAAGAATACCTACTATACACCCTCTCTATGAGTGCATATTACTCTCTATACAACGCATCCGTAGTGTCATTTTCCCGACACGAGATGATAGCCAGTCGTCACGGATTGGAGGAGGCAACCTCCAAATAGTACTATTCCATGTATAAGCGTCTTCATTACCCAAAAGTTAACAATTCATGATTTCCGCGGGTCTTTTAATTAGCGAGTTAAGCTAACTTATAATAATCAAGGCTACTAGCATACATTCGGGTCCCTTGTGTTCTATTTTTAAAAACAAGCATGTTATCCCCCTCGCGGGTTTATAAAACAATTAAAATGGTTAAATACGAGGCTATGAACTCACTAGTGATGTCGGAAGAGAATAGCGATATGAATAAGAACTTCGGGAGTAGGTGTGTCTTATCAACCAAGACCTATACAATTAGTAACGGATCTTAGGTTTCTAGTCGGTAATAATTAACGAGAACTCATAAATAAAGTAAATATATATGTATACATGTAGTTAACATGATGATCAAGTTTATATGATGTAAGTATTTTATACTTAAGCTTTTACCTATTTTTAATTTGCCACTTTTAGCCATTTCAACTAGTATTGTCCATATTAGCCCAAAAAGCCCATTAAGCAAGTCCATTAAGCCTTTTTATAGATATTAGTCTTTTAAGATCAGGTCTTAGTCCATTTATAGTGTCCAAGTGGGTTGGGCCTAATGCTAAGTCCATATAGTCCATTTTGTTTCATTGGGCCTAGTGGTCCAATAAGCCTTACGGGTCCATTTTAGCTCATAAACGACTTTTATTATAAGTTTTCGGGTTCCCGGGGTCGGGTTATTATTTAGATCAGTATATTAGCCTTTTAAAACTCCCAAGAAGTGGGTCCTACCACCTCGGGTTTTAGTCATAAAACCATTTTACATAATATAGAGTTTGGGTTTTTAGGAAAATTTGTATACTTTTGTGTTACGAAAATAGTTGTAATTTATAAACCATAAATAGTATAATTTATATATTTATATGCTTGGCTTCATATTTAAGTCCACTTTACAGATGTAAACCCCTTTTAGTTCATCTTTTAGTCATACATATACATAGGGTTACTTTTATACATAAAGGTCATATTAGATTTTTGGACTGAAATTTCACCTTCACCATTTTTGATACCATTTAAAAACCATAAGGAGATGGTTAACCATCCAATTGATTTAGAATCTACATGACTTAAGCTACAACCCATAGTTTTCACTTTTTAGGTGGTTTGATATGTGAAAAATCACATATCCTTTCTATATCCAAAATGTCCCTAAAAAGACAAAATTATGCTTAAAATGCTTGTATATTGCTTGTTTTGTCTTTGTGATTATGTAGGTACGGATATAGCAAAAATCATAAGAAAACGGTCAAAACCGGACAAACACGGATACGGGAACGGATAAAGAGTGTATAAGAGCCTGAAGTTTGCTATCAATGGTCAAAAGTCAACTCCAGTCAACCCTTGGTCAACTAAAGTCAACTCACTAAATGACAAAATTCTTAAAATTCCAAAACAGCCCCTAATGTTTAACCTTATTACACAAATGGTCCTTAAAAATAATAAACCTTAACCCTTTTTACCCTAAACCCAATTACCCGGCCCAATCCCTTAATAATAAAACCATGGCCCAATTACCCGGCCCAAGTCAACGCCCCAAGCCCCAGTCAAACTCTCTAACCAGACTTTTAAATGGTTAAAATGGCGCGAGTGGTTTTTACTATTCATCGTCACCTCCACTTAACCCTATGCCAAAATCAAAGGGTTAATTGCAATTGGCAACGTGGCTCAACAATTCAAAGGGCAACTGACAAGGTGGCAGAGTTATACGTCACGAAATGCTCTCATTGGTGGAAACCCACAAAGAGTGAC